>KN050096.1:36402-71932 GCA_000743315.1 Lignosus rhinocerotis TM02 | reverse complement strand
CACCCAACGTCCATTAGTGCAGAAGCGGTTCAAGTCAGCACCAGTACTGGGAGCAGTGCGTAGTACCTATGCAGTCTCACGCATTGGCCCCCACTAACCTCATACACACACACGAACCTTTATCCCATCAGCCACACGCCACCGACATCCTTAACGTCTATGGTGGCGGAGACATGACTGACTATCTGGTCAGCTTTGTCAACCATCTCGACCCAAACGCCGGCCTGAGGAAGGGCATATTCTGGCCCAAGTACACACCAGAGTCGCCCTCGCTTCTCACTTTCCTTGATGGAATTATCCCCTTAACTATCACGGATGATGACTACCGTGTTGAGGGGATGAGACTAATTGCGGACTTCTCGTTGGAAATGCATTTTTAGCTGTGGGCCAATGTCGTAGAATTCGTAGCTTAGGCTATGTGCCACACATTGTTCCACATTCAGTCATCCCATTCACCCCGTCGACCCACACTCCTCATTGTGCTTGTTCGAATTTCCGTGATGTTAGCTTCCTTGCTTCTTGTTACCAGAAGAGGGGAGCGTATGGCTCGCTCAGCCGGATATGTGTATAATGAAAGCAATGATATATTGACTCCTTCTATGTACCATATCTCAGACGATGCCCGCAACGTCGATGGCTTTTGGGCAGTACCGATTGTAGACTATGCAAACGCTCAACAATTAACTCGACGACGGCCTCCTCGTCAGACGAGAAACAAGTGACCTTAGGCGTTCTCCGAAATCCTTCTTTTCATTCCCGCTATTCACATTCACCACGCTGCCCTCGGGCGTGAGGACCATCGGCGTGCTCGCAGACGAGGTGCAGCTGGGGATAGAGGAGACGATAGATCCGCCTGAGCAATCCTCGCCCCTCATGATCTGGCGCGCACGAGTGTTCGGTGCCCAGTCGAGGTTCTCCATCTCGATCTCGGCCGCCAACGTCGAGCGCATCCCGCCCACGTCCACGCTGACACGTTTCCCCGCGACGTCTCGCTCAGCGAGGCGCTTCTCCTCCGTGAGATAGAACGAGTCGAGCTCGCTGACCATCCGGCGCACCTCCGGGAGGCGGGCGCGGACGAGTGGGTTCGCACGGAGCATGCGGCGCGCGAGCTTGTTCGTCCCAGTGGTGATGGGGAGGCATTCTAGGAGGAAGTCGGCGTCCTCAACGAACTCGGAGTAGATCTCGTTCTCCCGCGTCGCGCGCAGCCAGGGCGTGTGGCCGCTGAGGAGGTTGAGCAGGATGAGCCCGAGCGCCCAGATGTCGGTGCGGTCGCCTCGGCTGGTCCTACGGGGATCATCGCCAATGCATTCTGAGAGGGGAATGTGAGCGGATGATTGCTAGTGCTGGTACAATGTGAGACTTACCGGGAGGCATGTAGGCGGGCGTACCGCAGCTAGACTGGTACATGTTGTTCTCGCTCGAAAGGCCGAAGTCTGCGATGAACACCTCCGAGCCATCTTCGTTCACGAGGATGTTGTGCGGTTTGAGATCGCGATGGTAAATGCGCTGCTTGTGAAGAAATTCGATGGCGTCGATGAGGGCGACGAATACCTTCCGGAGCTTCTTTTCGTCCTCGTAAGGACCGTGCTCCGCGAGGTAGTTGGAAAGGTCCCCGCCACGGCAATAGTCCATAATGAACACAAAGTAGTTGCCGTCCTCATAGGCGTCGTGAAGGGTGATGACGTTGGGGTGTTTGGAGGCACGCATGTGGAGGGCCATCTCCCTGCGCAGAGAAGCGAGGGAGTGACTCTTGCGGCCCGCCTTACTGACGAGCTTGATTGCGCGGTCGCGGTTGTCCGCGGGAGCCTTCAGGTCGATGGCCCGGTAGACGAGACCAAACGAACCCGAGCCGAGCACCCCAACGAGCTCGTACCGATTGTTGAGGACATGCCCGACAAGGTTGGGCATCGAGGACGCGGCAGAAGGCATGACGAATGGGTTGTGGTTAGAGAGGAGATGGTTAGAGAGGAGATGAGGGGAGTGAGTGACGGGAGATGATGCGTTCTCCAGGAACAGCGGTGAAGGGACGAGAATCCTGAGCGAGAGGATTGCAGTCTTTATATGTGTTGCAAGGCCGGATGGGCGAGAGTCTCGATGTCCCTTCCGACCTCGGACAGCGCAGGCGGCTCTGCGTTTCCGACATGAACCTGCTAGCGATACGAACGACGAAGGTGTGGCAGGGTCGTGTATTGAGCTTCGGTCCCGAGCTTGGAATGCAACGCGATGCATTGTAGCAGTTGCGATCGTAATCAAGCCCGTCGGAAGCAGGCTCCGTTCATAGCAGAGGCAAAGTGAGACGATAGTCGAGCGCGGAACGATATTGATTGCGACTGCGCCGCCCTTGACGGAGATTGCGATCAAGACGACCCAGGCGCGCAATGGGGTGGAACGTGTGGACCGATACCCTCCTAGGCATGATCACAATCGACCTAGCTCCGCGCATCATGCGACATCATTGGATCCATTAGCTACTGTTCTTCATTAGTAGGAACAATCGACCTAGCTCCGCGCATCGTGCAACATCATTGGATCCATTTGCTACTGTTCTGCACTGTTAGTAGGAAACATTAGTAGGAACACTCGCCTGTATGACTCTTGAGAACCATTCCTTGAGAATTCTCTGGTAGAGTGGAGTACAGATACATATTCCGGATCATACGGTAGTCCTCCAGAGGCCCTGTAAGTGATGCATAGCTGGTTGGCTGGTAGGATGGCCTTTCATTGCCGTTGAGCGTCAAGTAGATTTCTGTTCTATCGTAACGGGGTTGTCAATTGGGCGGAGTGAGGGATTGGAGCGACGGGGAGGCGGACACGACAGAAAGTGAGAGGGGGTTGGAAGTGCGGACCGCTAGCTTTGAGCGTAATCACCGTGCTGTTACATGAAGCCCCTTCATGGTTCCTTGCAGCTGGTTCTTGGTCTCTCGTAGGGCCGTAGGAGGACTATTGAGGATAAACAGGCCCTCGGATTAGCTTGAAGCGAGCTTAGTCATCAAAAGCGGGAAGACAGAGTCACCATCACAGACTCTCCGTGAACTTCTTCAGAACATGCACGGAACATCATGTACAGGGAATTAGTCACGATTCTTGACACACCTACTACTCAGTCAGCGACCGTGTAGGACATATCAGCGCGCTACTACACACTGGTGTCCCCTGGCTCCACCGTGTAGGACATATCAGCGCACTACTACACCGGTGTCCCCTGGCTCCGGCTACGAGGTACATTCAATGTTGTGTCCGCTGCTCTTGCTGGCGCCTCGCTGTCTGGCAGACCCAGACGGTTTCCCATAATCTCCTCAGCCTTTCCGCTTTATAACTACGTTCTTCTGGCGATGGGGTGCGCACATGAGGGAAGAGGCGGTCGATGAGCAGCGCCGCGAGGGCGACGTCGTCGAATTCTACGCTGCCAATCTGGAGACGCTCGAGCGGGTGACTCAACACGGGGAATTGCTCGATCTGTTCGAGGAGAGGTTTGCGCAGTGCCAACCGAGGGAGATGGAGCGATTGCAGCAATGGGCAGCTAGCTGCGAGAACAATCAGGGAGGCGATACCCGCGACGGGTTGAGCATCATGGTCGCTGTTGGGGTGGGCAATGCGGAAGGATACGAGTTCCAAGTTCAAGCGGGTGAGACATGGCCAGGCCATCGCTATCTCGAGTATGTCCGCATCGTCGACCGAAAACTGGTTCTCCATGTACTCGAGTGACACGTCGGAAATGGTGCGTATACTGAGAAGAGGTTTCATGGCCTGAGCTAGGGATTGAGGGGGTTGTGCGTTGAGTCGTATGTGCTCCGGTTCTTCCCATCTGCACAGAAAGGTGCGCAAGGAAGGAAAGCGGCGGGCCCATAGCTCACAACTCTTGGTGAAAGATCCGGCAAGGTGGGTTGGATATTGAGTTATCTTCAGCTCGGCGAGGCGTGGTGACGAAAAAATGTCATAGAAGTGATTGCTGCTAGGGTGGTCGTGGAGGATCAGGGTCTGCAGGTTGAGAAAACCGGATATGGCAGCATTGATGGGACGAGATATACTGATCCTACCCAACACTATGTACTCGAGGTTCGGGAGGGCAGACAGGATACGAAGCGTCCCGAAGTCTACCTTGTCGCAGACGCCGGTTGAGAAGCCGCGGAGGTTTTGTAGCTTGTTAAAGGTCGGCGACACGGTAGCCATTCGAATCTCGTCCGAACCGAATGCAAGGGTGTTGAGCCGCGGAGTCATGGAGAACACCATAGAGAGCAGCGACTGATACGATGTCTCCCACTCTGGCCGATTGTGAGTAGGAGTCGCTCTGAGAGGGCTGTCTTGGCTGATGTCGATGTCGAGGTGGTGCAGAGAAGGAGGGACGATGTGCAGAATTTCGGTAGAGGACGGGCTCACCCACCGGAATACCAATTCACGCAGGTTAGGAAGTAAAGGCTCTCCCGAGGTGAAGCGTGAGATGTAGGTCCAGTTCGCGGGCGCAATCCTCCTTCGCAGACGATCACTTATCCGTGACGAAGCCCACTGAACGGAGCCAAGATAACGGATGTGCGACGCATGGAACTTGAATCGTTCCCAATCGTTCGGTGAGATTTCGTCGGTCAGCATCTGAGGAGTTTAAGTCCGTTACACCGTAGCCGCCGCGTGCGCTAAAGTCAAATACTTACCCAAGTCTCAACCGCCCCAGAGTCCTCCCCAATCTTGGTGAATGATGGGAGAAGGTCAAACAATGGCAAGAGATTTTCGAGCCTCCTCCACAAAACACGGGTGGCAGGAAGGTAAAAAGCCTTGCAAATGTAAGCGCAGCATACCAACGCCTTCCGCTTTTTGGTTCGATATTCCCAATCGAAAGGCTCTTCTGCGTCGAGATGCTCACAGATTGTGCATAGTATGTCGTCGTTCAGTGTTTCTGGCAAGGATGACATGGCAAGTCAACGTCCAACGTCTCCTGCCAGTGGTGAACGAGAGAGAGAACCAAAGAGCGACTTCAACGAGCAAGAAGCAGGCTCCATTAATGACAATGGACCGGTGTTGTCGGCCCGAATATTCCGACTCACCCAAGAAGTCCCAACTGTCACGTTGAACGTTGAATATGAGTTGCGACGGTAGTCGTGAGAGTTCAGGCATGGCTACAAATCATCAGAAAGCACCGTAGACCGCTGTCCACCAAAGATAATACACAACGCGGATCACGAAAGCTTCACGCATCAACATTACATGCCCCAGGCCTCAACGCGCACCACATAGGCTGCAGTTGAATCGCTTTGATACCCCTGTGCCTCATCCGGAACGCAACGTCATGTATCCTTGGAAAGGCTGCACTATAATTGCCCCCCGGTCCGGACCAGAACACCTCAGCAGATGCCGCTGTACGCGGCCAAACGATAGAATCGAGGTTCTCTGGACCCGATTGCTCCGCCCAGAGCAGCTGTTGACCTGAGATTGGGATAGTATGACTGAATAGTTGCTGGAGATAGGCCAAGATAGCGTACCACCAAGAACAAGGTGCGCCTGGGATTCTGAGATATTGGCTTGCGGATTGAAGGTATATGCCTAGAAGCAAACATCAGTGGCGTTATTCGGCGAAGGCTGATGAGAAGTCGAACCCTCTGCCAGGTCTTGAATGGATCACACCAGCTGTTCCTGTGACAGGCATGAACACATCGGTAACAGGGGGAAATACCTTATGAGAATGGAACATACCCTACTTCATTTCCGATCCACTCCCCAGCACCACAATCCTATAAATATGTCAATACTATAGTACCGCGATACCAGCACCACAATCCTATAAATTTGTCAACACTACAGTACCGCGATGTTCAGCATCAAGACACGCACTGACCAGATAGAAGTAATCAGAAGGCCCGTGAACAATCCTGAAGTTCTTGCTCGTCACCGCGGCAGCATTGGCTGAAGAGATCCAAATGCTGCGAACAGATATCGTCAGTATATCATACATACAAAGAAAGTACATCGCCTTACATCACCACGGTATCGTTCGAGAGCGTCACATTGTGTTCGAGGACCATCTCCTCCCACACAGCAGGGGTCTTGCCCACAGCCTTGATGGCGGCGTGCGTCCGTTGCGTGAAGACATCGAGCGCTTGCTCGATCGATCGTCCGCTCGCCTTCAAGTCGGATTGGGTGTTCGGATCATGTGTGTAGCAGTTGATGTTGACCTCATCACCTCCGGTGCTCATGAGCGTCGAAGGGAACATCTGAGCGACGGCCGTGAGGAGGTCTGCTGTGAAGTTAGTCGTCGCTGGTGATGCGATGCGGAGTTGTCCCGAGGGAGGCTCTGTAAGGGTATAAGCTCACAAGAGCAGAAGAATTTGTAGGAGATTATACGAACCATTCGCAAAGGACGACCAAGGGGACGCTTGAACACAAGCTATGTGTTCTGGGTGCGATTCAGAGATGACCGTAGTGTGGCCGGGGGTGTCGATTTCCTACAGGATATCAGCTCTATCCCCAGTGTGAATTGATGATGTCTGCTTACGACCATGACGTCAATTCCTCGCTGTGAGCACGATGATCAATGGTGAGCTGATGCGCGTATAGGAGGACGAACTCACAGCACCAGCATAATCCACGATGTCCTTAACATCTTTCGGGGTGTACACCATCGAGGAGTCATAAGCGCCTTTGTCCGCGAGCTCGGCGAACCTCGGCACAACGAGAGGGAAGCTCTGGCTGTCGCTAACATGCCAATGGAATTGGCTCATCTTACACGACGTTAGTCATTCTCGTCAACTGGAACCTTTGGACAACCATACCTTGACCATGCTCATTGCATCGAGCGTGCGCTTCAGGTCAGGGACCGGAAAACTGGAACCATGGCGTTAGTCAAGACAAGGGCAGAATCAGCTCGCTCACAAGTTGCGCGACGTGTCCAACATAAAACCTCGCCATGGCTAGAAGACGTTTCGCAGTCAAATTCTATGAATGACGTAAACTTCAAACGAGTCATTCACATATGCTGGGGAGTCCGTGATAGAGATAGGTGCCTCGACAGTATAGATCTGGTTAGAAAATTGGTACCACAGTTGTTCGAACGTCGTAAGACCGCGGTAAAGACCCAGAGTTGAGTTGGCTGAGAGCGTCGCCGTAGCACCGTCCCCAGAGATAGTCAGCGTGTACTCCTCGCTACGCGTTCCTATTGGGAGTCTCGCTTCTTGGGTGATGCTTCGCACAGTCGCTCCATGGGTGAGCGACAACTGCAACAACGAGAGTGACTTTGCGTCATGGAGCGCGCTGCTGTCTGAAGAACCGCGCCCGACGACCAACCGCCCAAGATTGTCGTTTTTGAGATGAGACTTTGTGCGCGATACCGCGTCTCTGAGGTCGAAGGGCACGTCCTGGATGCTGAGATGGATGTCGAAGTCTCGTGCGAGCTTCAACGCTGTAGTACCGGTCGAGAGGGAGCGGGGGAGAGGCCATAACCCAAGCACCCCGCTCGCAGGAGCGAGAACGAGTAGCAAAGCGATGAATCTCATGACGGATAAGTTGGGGTAGACTATCTACACCTTCAACCGGACGTCATATATACTGTACGTTCAAACACGATCAGCCAGTGATCAGTCAGTTGGACGAGGAGCACCCGGCCACCTGATGCATATCGGACTCAATGCCTTCCCAAAAATAACCAGTAGCACGCATGGACGACGGCGAGAAAGGCGTACGACTCGTCCATGCCATCTTCGAGTCGCTTCGTGGTCGAGCGCCGCATGGCACAGGTCGGTTGCTGCCGGCGAAGAAGCGTATAGATAACGTCTGTTATGAAATTTGAGAGGTTGAAAGACAGAGAAGCCCGAAGGACGTTCAAGACACGGTATCGAGACGTAGGCATGGACGGACTCTTGGTCATTCGATACATAGTGGGCGTCGGGGACAGAGCAAAGCTCTCTGGCGCCTGTTGGGGACGACTCTTTCCGTTACCTCGACTACTCATGCTACCTGAACATTTCCTCACCAGCAACTTCCGCGTCGCTTTCGAGGAGTACTTTGGCACAGAGCAACAGAGGCATGCTATCGATATCCTCCAGCAACACATCGCGGAGGTACGCGACGGGACCGACGAGCGACGACGCGAACTGGGCGTTCTGATGCCAAAGGATCAGACCGAGGCGCAGATCGAGCAGCGGATCGCTGGCTATCTGGACAAATGCTACTGGCAGCTGGCGCAGCTCTATCGAGTGAGTGTTGTGGACAGGTCTGGGCTGCTCTATCCCTCACGCGCGCGTGGGTCGAACAGCAGAGTGGTCTGACATGAGACTCGCAGTACTCCGTCCCATGTCGCATCGCGGAGGCAGAACCGTACCTGCGCGAGATGACGCGCCATGCGAAGGCGCAGGACAGGGATCTGGCGCGCGAGCTCTACCTCGCTGTCGCCATCCACAAAGTTCCGGGGAAGGAGCAAGAGGCCGCTGCCATCTTCTCGTCGGCATTTGAACACCTCGACGACGCTAAAAGGGCAATCCTGCTCGGACCACGGTCGGAGCTATGGGCTCGCGCGGGCTGGGCCAGGTTGTTGAGGAGGTTGGATCGAGTGCCCGAGGCAGAGACTCAGGAGAAAGCTATCTTGTACGTCATCTTCGACCTGCACACCATTTTCAGCCATCCTTGTCCTGACCCTGCGATACAGGGACTGGATTGTGTCCCATCCCTTAGTTCTATCACCTTCAAAACTTCAAGCTCTCGTGAGCGATGAGGCAGACAGCGGAGTCTTGAACAACATCACTAAACACCCAGATGTATTGGCCGCCATCCAAACCGCTCGTGAGGGCCCCCGTGTTCCAGACAAATGAGCGAACTCATAGGTATTATTCTAACTTGCATGCGTACTCCGGTATCTGATCTAAACACCGAACTCGTCAAGTTGGATGGGGTCAAATTATTGCACTGTCCCGTTATCGAATCCTGAAATCTCTCGGAAAATACCAGAGTTTCGCATGCCAACAACAATGTCGGCAAGAATGCACACTGGTGACTCGCAGCTACTTACAGTTCGCTCTGGGTCGATGGAGGTAAACGACATGCATGGCATGTACATACTAGTAGGGGAATCATAGTTGTAACACCTGTCGGAGGTAAACGACATGCATGGCGTGTACATACTAGTAGGGGGATCATAGTTGTAACATCTGATTACTTACTAAGTATAGTCCCATATCCTTCTACTGGTATGGATTGTATCGTCACATTCTGAAGGTTCACATGTGTTAACATGTACCACACTTGACGTTCCCTTCATAACAAGGCCAGTTCCTTAACCGCTCAGAGCATATTGAGGCGAGCCCACCTGCCAGAGGTTCACATCAAAGAGGTATGTATATGATATAACTGTTAGTCCACTTCGGGTTGACTGGATGGCACGTCTTGGAGTCATCACCGGCATTTGCCAGTGGGCGAACCTTATGAACAACTCCAGGGAGCGAAGCGTTACTCATCGTGACTGCAAGCTGTCATACATTGGATTCTGGCGCATCCAGCGTCGCGAGGACGTGTGCAGGTGGACAGGGGAGATATTATCTCCTCCGCTTATCCCGCCCACGCGCGGGGGGACTCAGAAAATTCAGAAGGCACAGTAACCAGTGGATCTCTATCCGTCTCTATAGCAAAATATGCACATTGACATTTCAAACTGAGAAAATTCAGAAGGCACAGTAGCCAGTAGATCTCTATCGTCTCTATAGCAAAATGTGCACATTTACCTTACAAACTGATTGTCCTTCTCCAGATGGGAGTGACGCCCGCGACGCCTTGCTCCAGGACTGATAGACCGTCAATTCTGCAATCGATCAGTCTAGTCATTTCAGACCTGGATCAGCCTGAACCACGTCGTCAACAATATTTGCTAACATCGTCCACCACACCAAGCACGTCTGCTCATGGGCGCAGTCGTTCACTGCTGCTTTTGTGCTCTAGCCTCATGTCGCAGTGCATCGACCACCATAGTCTTCGACTAGGAGGGCGAGACGTCCAATCTGGCAGGAGTGCTCAGATGCCCCACCGCTCTGATTACTAGATGTTACGAGTCCAGGTTGTGCGTGCTGCTCAAAGCATACATGGATCATGTATTGGGATGGAGTATCTGACGGGTTCCTACGAGCTACAGGGGGGTTCGGGCCAAAAACGGTCGTGACCACCAACATGCCTATTTCGAGTTCATGTCATAGTAATGCGCGCTGAAGTGAACCGTCCTTCAACAACAGTCCTATTCGTCGTAGTGGTCAGGTCAGAGACTTTCATCGTGTGGGAAGGTGTGGAGTAGGACAGGCTCGTAACGAACAGGTGCTCGCACACAATGGACTGTTGGCTCGAGATATCTGGTAAGCAGGGTGTAGGAATGTACACGGCCACGGCAAGAATCGACGAAGATCCTTCGATGAGGGACTCCAGTCGTCCAAGAGAGACGACCAGTCCGTTCAGCGCCATCGTTTGCTCGCCGGCCTTCACCCTGACATGAACGAGGTAGCTAGCGCCATCAGCAGGGTTAACCACGTGGAGTGCGTGAGGAACGGTATCGGAGTTACTGATATGCATAAGGGGAAGGAGGATGAGGGTGAACTCCTGGTTGGTTGTGAGGCCTTCAGCCGTGCAATGCGCCATTGACTCATCTTCAGATACTGCTCCGACCGTATTTAGAGAGCGTGGTGCCCATCGGAATCCGGGACACTGCATTTTTGGGCCTTCAGAGAAGATGATGCCTCCTTGCAATGTCTTCAATTCTAGAAAGAAGGCTCTCATGCGAGCATCTGCATTCGACTCCGCCAGCAGCCTTGTGATGTCGATCCCGAGAAGGCCTGCGATGGCGATCGTCTGATCCTCCAGCTTGCTGGTAGTGCGATAATGCAAAAGAGAGCAAACGTCCTGGAAGGAGTAGGTGCGCGATGTCCTTGAGAACATCAGCGACAAAGCATAGGATGTGAATCTTTGCAGCGAGAAGTCGTTAGAAATGAAGCCTAAAGCAGAAAACACTGGCTGCTGAGACCTTTCGTAGGCATCGCCAAGATGGTTGATGGGAATAAGCCCATCTGCGCATTCGAAGTAGAGGTCGCGCGCGAGCAGCGCCTCTTGCAGGGTCCATAGGCGCTGCATCCAAGAAGACGTCAAGATACGGAAGATGATCTCCTTGACCGGACTAGCCAAAATGCAGGAAGCATGAACCCCGGCATCGAACACGACGACCTTGTCTGCACGCCGATATGTCTCCGCCATGAGACGGATCGCGCGTTTGCGTAGCTCCTTCGCATCGGGGACGCAGAGAGCGTCAACCCAGAATGCACCACCCGACACCAGCTGTCGAGCATGAGTCGCGATGCGCGAGACTTGACAGGTGGGGAGCCCAGCTTCGGTCGTGCTTCCGAGGCCATCGGCCCAGACATGGGATATTGCTATGTATGGGCCGTCTGTCGCGCGACGGACAGTGAGAGTGTCTCCTTCGTACACGATTACTGGAACGTTGCCCGATAATAGGAGCTCCGATACACGGGCGAGGGATGGTAATAGGAAAGAGCACGAGGAGCCAGGGCAAGTGGGTACGTGTTGCGTCTTGTACTCAGCAGGATTGATGTCGGGTGCAACACAGCGCTTCCTGGTACAGGCTACATGTTCCTGCCCGGTAGAGCTTCTGAGGAATGGTGGAGAAAAGCCCGCATACCCCATTCGTTCGGTATTGCGATTGAGTAATGACACAGTGAACGGGCACCAACCATTTGCCACCAGCCTTCTCTCGTAGGCGTTCCATGTGGCTACTGATGCCGCAAGACACAGTGGTTGCAGACTAGACTCCGTCGTCATGGTTCTGTATACCGTCGTCAGAGTGGTGTGGAGCCAGTCGCATAGGGTGGTCAAGCTGCATACGATATCTTCCACTTCATGTAGGGTGAGCTCCGGAACTATGTCGTGAAAGATCCCTCTCTCTATGAGGAAATCCGATACGGCCTCTTCGATTGCTGACAGAGCCCAGATCACCAAATCATAGGCATGAGCCACCCGTCCTAGGATTGAGGCACGGTCCGTCTTTGACGAACCTTCGAACAGCCAACTCGAAATGACCATAGAGACCCTCTTGCTCGTTAGAGTGAGACTCCCGTCCGGCTGCTGTGATAGAAGTAGAGACTCCGGAATCTTCAGGCCTGTCGTCGCCTCGAGGAGGCCGAACGACAGAGCACTCTGCCAGAGCGCGAGTTGTTCTCTGCGCGTCTTTGCAGTGGGGAGGCGGATCCAGGCGTAGCCACTAAGAGACGTCGATCCGGGATAACCATCATGGCAACCACCCAGCCACTGCATGTCCAAGAAGTACAGCAAGTCATCCTGAGGCATTGAAGACACGCCACGGTTGGGATGATGGGAGATTTCTCTCTGGATAGCAACGCATGCATCTTGACCTACAGACTCCGTGAACACGATCCTCATGATCAGTAGTATGCCTG
Source organism: Lignosus rhinocerotis TM02 (assembly GCA_000743315.1). Classification (NCBI taxonomy): domain Eukaryota; kingdom Fungi; phylum Basidiomycota; class Agaricomycetes; order Polyporales; family Polyporaceae; genus Lignosus; species Lignosus rhinocerus. The sequence continues at coordinate 59,513 of KN050096.1, read as the reverse complement.
GGACTCACCATCGAAAGATGCCCGCGATGGGGGAAGTTCTTCTCTACGCGACCGGATAGACCAAGGCATAGGAGACCATGCTGTTTGTTCCAGTCGCACGACCTTCTCTAACCTCCATGCGATCTCCATCTCGGCGAGGAATCGGACGACAAATGCAGGAAATTGCGCACAGTCCCCGTCGCTGCCAGCTACATACTCAGTAGCTAGCAGGGTGAACAACAGTGTCACTTCATTTGGGTGAGTATGGTGCACCTCCGATGATGTTTGTTCGCATATGCGGAGAAGGCAGTCCAGTAGTGGCGCGTCGTCTGCTAGGCGCGAAGTCTTACTTGAGTGGATGGACAGGAAGTATCGGGTGAAGAGAACGTTGATCAGATTTGAGAAAGCAGACATGCTGAGAGTAGCCAACTCGGATGTGTGGCAGGATCGAGCAAACTTCTGAGCTGTGTGCTGAATCAATGCAACATCCTCGCTAGCCGGTGTAGGTGAAGCGGAAGGAGTGATGAACCGCGATTGCGGTTGCTCCGAAGTATCTGCTTCACCCTACACCGGTGATGAGAATTAGTTATGCCAAAAGCTTATGCAGCTGATAGAACTCGCTCACCCCAACGTTGCACGGTTCCATAGTACCATTTGGTAAGCGGGCAGGGGGATGAGCACTCAAGATGGCCCCCATGATAGTAGGACGCAGAGATTGGTCACAGCAATAAACTCTAAATATCGTACGAACCTTCCTTGAAATCAGTACACATCTCGAAAAGTGTTAATCAGCACTACGCGACATCGGAATGGCTGAGACTTCCAATAGCATGTTACCCCTACGAAGCTGGCGTTCGCCACCTGTTCTAGAAAAGTAGACTAGCACGTCTTGAATGATCCGGGCACTGAGCTGAATCTACTCTTGCTTGGGGCAGCTGGTTCACGTGGGCAAGGTCGACATGTAATCATAATGGTCCTGGTCCGGACAGGCTCATAATACAAGATGCTACGTCTGCCGCGCTGGGATGGACATCGGCAACTGGGGTGGACACTGAAGGTTTTGGGGCAAAGGTCGGAATCAAGTCAAAGTGATACGCACTGAGAAGTACCTTCCTACGACCATGTTCCTAGCAGACAAGGAAGAGGTTGTTCGCTTAAGTAAGGAGGTCATGTCGTGCATCAGTACGTCGAATAAGTAATCGCATACGACGGGTTGTTGACTCGAGGTACTAGTTGCTGGATCACAGGACAGGGGAGGTGTAGTAACCTGCACCGCAATTGCGGGAATGGCCGAGGATCCTTCCTGGAGGGTCTCAAGGTATCCAGGGGCAGTGACCAACCCATTGAAAGCTAGGGATGTCCCACCGGCCTTCTCTTGCAGGTGACTGATGGCATGAGTAGACCCGCTCTCGGGGTTGAGGATGAGAAGAGTTCCTTTAAGCCATGTGGTGTTGAAATCGCTGGTCCGCACGAGGGGAAATATGATCAGAGTGAAGTCCTGCTCTGTCGTGAGACCTTGAGGGGTGCACTGCGCTGAGCCAAAGTGACGAAGACCCGCCCCGTAAACAGACCTGAAAGAACGCGGTGCCCATCGAAAGCCATGGAATTGGAGATTGCCACTCGGGGATGAGGTGAAGATGATCGCTGCAGGCAGGGTCTTCGTCTCAAGCAAGAAGACTTTCATACGAGCATCGACACCCGACTCAGCAAGGAGTTTTGTGACGTCAACTCCGAGAAGTCCTGCGATGGCGATCGTCTCGTCTTCGGCCTTACTGGTATGACGCATCTTCAGCAAAGCATGTATCTGCCTAAATGATTGCGTTCGTAATGACTTTTGGAACACATTGGCCACCAGGGTGGGAGAAAAAGTGGCGAGGGAGTAGTCCCGTGGAACGGGCCCAATGCAAGAGGGGAATGAATCCATGCTCTTCTCCAACTCTTCTTCGAGATGCCGAGCGGGAAAGAGTCCGTCAGAGAATTCAAGATAGAGATCTCGAGCCAGCAAGGCCTCTTGAAGAGTCCAGACGCGTTGCATCCAGGATGACGTCGCGATTCGAACGATAATCTCCTTCAGTGGTGTTGACAATGTGCAGAGCTTGCGAAGCCCAGCGTCGAACACAACTACCTTCTCCGCACGCCGGTACGTCTCTGCCATCAATCGAATGGCCTGTTTGCGCAGCTCCTTCACTTCGGGGACACAAAGCGAGTCGACCCAGAATGCACCGTCCGGGACCATGTGGCGGGCATGGGTCGCGATACGGGATAGTTGGCAGGTTGGTAGCCCGATTTCTGTGGTGCTTCCCAGTCCGTCTGCCCAGACATGCGATATCGCCATGTATGGACCGTCTGTCGCACGACGTACAATGAGAGCATCACCCTCGTACACGATTACTGGAATTTCTCCGGATGATAAGAGCTCCGATACGCGGGCGAGGGATGGTGAAAGGAAGGGGCACAAGGACTCGGAGCCATAGCAAGCGGGCGTGTGTTGCGTCTCGTACTTTGCAGGGTCGATATCGGGGGCGACACAGCGAGTCCTGTTACAGGTTGCGTGGTCTTGCGCGGTAGACATTCTGAGAAATGGTGGAGATAAGCTGGCACACGCGATTGCTTCGAAGCTAGAGCCCAGCAGGCTGATATTGAATGGGCACCAACCGCCTGCGACCATCATTCTCTCGTATGTGTCCAATGCGGCTGCCATGGCTGCCGCAAGCAAGAGTGGTGCCGGCGGGCTCCCTCTGGTTGCCTTGGCGCGGATAGCTATCAATAAGTTCAAGAAGTTACGGAGGGAGTCGGAAAGTGTGTACAGGGAGCATATGATGTCGTTCACCTCGTGAGGAGTCAGTCCCAGAGCCATACCCGAGCTGAACATTCCTCTTTCCCAGCCACATTCCCCTGCCTCCTCGTTGATCGCTGACAGCGCCCATGTGACCGTATCATAGGCATGGTTGATTCTTCGAGCAATCACGGCATGGTCTTTGACGACGGAGCCCCGAAAGAGCGAGCATGAGAGAGCCAGGGATACCTTCTCGCTGGTCAGGACTAGGCTCCCATCTGGTCGACGTGTTAGGAGAAGACTCTCGGGGATACTCCTCCCAGTAATCGCTTCCAGAACGCCAAACGACAGAGCGCTTTGCCATAGAGCGAGTTGCTCCCTCCGAGACCCCGCTTTGTGGAGACGAATCCAAACATACGCACTGAGGGAAGTAGAGCAGCAGTAGCCATCGTGAGGACCGCCTAACCATGTCATTTCCGGGAAGTAAAAGAGGTCAGCGTGTAGTAGGCATTCTTGGCTCCCCTCGCATGGGATGACAGCCAACGAAGCCTGATCTGCAAAGTCATGAGTAGTTGCCACACGCTGATTGTAGTTCAGAGTTATTACCAATGAAAGATCCAAGAGGCGGAGGGATTCCCTCCTTACGAGACCGCACAGACCATGGCATAGGCGACCATTGCAAATGCACCCGGCGTTCGCTTTCTTTATCCCACGCCATTGCCAGCCATATACAAAACCGTAGGAAAGTGAACGAATCCGACTGCGGATACTTGAGGGCGATGTTGCTGCGCCCGTAGCAGACGTTGAAGATGGACTCCTGGTCGTTGCCATTGCAGAGGACGAAGGTGAGCGTAAGGAAATCCTCCTGATCTCCGTCACAAGCATTGGCTCCTGTATCGGGCCTGAGGGAGCGTGTACGGTTCCACAGTGACCAGAAAGCGGAGTTATGGGAGTGTAGGAAGCTATGCATTAGTCGGATCAACATAAGCTGGTACCAGTCTAGTCTATGAGACAACCCCGAGTGGGGCTCCTTGTGTTGTCCAAGATATTGTCTCACGCAGAGAAGGAGGTTGATGAGAAGATCGGCGTCCGAGCTTGGGAGAGCTGAACGAGGGGATAGATGTGTGGTCAAGAAGTACCGGTAGCATAGCACGTTTATCAAGGTCAGGGTTGAGGCGATGATATGGGGCTGCGAGTCTGTGTAGCCTTGAAGACCAGCATATTCTTGCGCTGCGCCATGGATCAAGTCGTCTAGTTCATTCAGTGAAGGGGCAGGAGGTAAAGGGACGTGGACCCGCGGTGCAGATGGTCTCTCTCCACTAAAACGACCGAAGGCTTCCAAAACGCGGTGAAATCTACGCCTCAGAGTACTGAGCGCCTATGGGTCGAAAGTTGGATGTGAGGTCTCAGCAGATCGCTGAAGATGCACTCACAAGAACGTCGCGCATGTCTTCCATTCGAATGGTGGGGCGTAAAGGTTGAACACACCCATTTCAAGTTCACCATGTCATGGCATTACGTTAGCGGAGATAGCGCAGCATTGCAACAGTTGCAAACAGCGTTATCCATGAACCCTTCTGCATGCGCGATGCTGTGCATACCTTGGGTCGGGGATAGCACTATCCACGACATGGGATGCCACAAGAATGCCAGAGATATTGTTTGTGCAGCAAACGAGGGATGAGGCAGATGTGAGAAGTGTTGCACGGCTTCCAAGTGAAGACAACCAACCGCTTGCATTGCCAACCCTATCTCGTAGCAAGCGCCCTAGTCATTAGATAATAGAAGTATGCCGAATGACAGACGATGGGGCTTATGCAAAGGAATGACAAATGGTGGAACTCTAACGAGCTTTTCAAGCAGTAAGGTCACATGCGCCATCGCGAAGCGCGCACCACTCCGGCTGGAGGCTGATCGAGTGGATGCCGCGCTGGCGGAGACGGTAGGAGACGTCGTGTAGACGGGGGAGTGCCTGGCTGACGTTTCCCCCAGGACCTGTCCAGAAGAGCTCCGCAGATGAGGCAGCGCGCGGCCAAACGATGCTGTCAAGGTTCTCGGGACCGGACTGCTCGGCCCAGAGGAGGTGCTGGCCACCGAGAACGAGCTTGCTCTCCTCTTCCGTCAGATTTTCGGTGGGGTTGAACGTGTATGCGTGCTGCCAGGTTTTGAACGGGTCGCACCAGCTGTTGCCATTCGGGAAGTCGCCGACCCAAGCGCCATGACCACAGTCCTGGGGAAATGTCAAAGCTGTTGATGTATAGTTCAAGAACGGAGACATACCAAGTAGAAGTAATCGGATGCGGCGTGGATGAACTTGAAGCCCTTCTCCGCCACAGCCTTAGTGTTTTGGGAGGAAATCCAGACGAGGATCTTGGTCTCGGGCGAAAGTGTAACGTTGTGGCTGAGAACCATCTCTGCGCAGGGACTGAGAAACTTGTACAATGAATGCAGAGATAACTTACCCTCCCAGACGACGGGGGTCTTGCCCTGGTCCTTGAGGGCCTTGTGGGTTGCTTGTGTGAAGCTGTCGAGGGCCTCCTCCAGCGTGCGGCCAGAAGCCTTAAGCGCGGCTTGGGTAGGCTCGTCTTCGGTATAACAGTTGACATTGATTTCATCGCCGCCGGTACTCAGCAACGTCGAGGGGAACATCTTGCTCAGGGCGGTAAACATGTTCGCGACATACTTAGTCACAGTCGCGTTTGCGATGCGCAGCTGGCCCGCGGGCGGTTCTGTCCACGCCCATTGACATGAGACATGGCGGAATCATTGTAACAACAAATATCTCACCATTGGCGTAGGTGGCCCACGGAGTCGCACCATTGCATGCGATAAAGTCGGGGTGTGTCTCCGCAATGATGGCCGTGTGTCCCGGGGTATCAAATTCAAGCATCACGTCGATACCACGCTGCAACCATTAAACATAAACCGCGTTGAAATCAAAAAGTGAATGTTAATTACTGCGCCTGCGTAAGAAATGATGTCCTTGACGTCCTCGGTGGTATACACGCGCTTCGTGTCGTAAGCGCCATTTTTCGCGAGGTCGGTGAAGCCGGGAATGTAGAGGGGGAAGCTCTGGCTGTCGACAACATGCCAGTGAAATTGGTTCATCTGAAAGCGCGTGTTACGAAGAGCATGTGCTGAGAACAAGCTTCGAGCGTACCTTGACGGCACTCATGGCATCGAGCGTGCGCCTGATGTCCGCAACTGGGTAGCTGCACAAGTTCGTCAACTCCCTATCTGTGAACAGCTACATGTACTCACTAGTTACGCGACGTGTCGAGCAGCAACCCGCGATAGGGCTAGAACGACCAATCATGCAGTATTCGCCAACGACAAGTAATGACGGTACATACGTATGCGGGCGAGTCCTCAATTCTAACCGGGGCACTGATGGTGTACGTGGTGTCATCGTACTCATACCAGAGTTGAGTGAACGTCGTCAAGCCGCGGTACAAGCCAAGAGTCGAGCTTGCAGTCAGCGTCGCCGGCGAGCCATCTGAGGGGACGGTCAACCGATAGGCCTCATCGCGGTCCTCGGGAGCCTTCTGCGCCTCGCTTGTGATGGACTTGAACGGCTTGCCCTTCTCGAGCTTGAGCGTGAGCTTGGAAAGCTGTTTCGCCTTGGAGAACGTCTTCGCATCCGACGCGCCGCGGCCGACGACGAGGCGGGCGAGCTTATCCTTCGCGAGCTGTACCTCTGTGCGGGAGACGGCCGCCCAGAGATCACTGGGCACACCGAGGCCGGAGACGACGATCTGAAAGTTCTTCGCGAGCTTGAGCGTGCTGCTGCCCGTCTGGATGTTCCGAGGCTGGGGCCAGAGAGCGGCGACGGGCTGGCAAGCCACCGCAATGAGCGCCGTGAGTACGAGGAATTTCATGACGAAAGCAGAAGCGGGCAACGAAGAGTACGGGGATGCTCTGTAAGAGGCTCGGTTTTGAGCTCCGTCGCACGCTGAACATATATACAACCGACGGGGACCAACACGCGAACACGCGTTTATGTACTACGATTCGATCTTGAAGCTCGAGGGACGGGACCTCTTGGTCGCATGATCCTAGTTAACCCGCCTGCCCCATCAGTAGCTTCGGGGCTCATATGGACGCAACGCTCATGAGGCACACGGACTGTATGGCATTGACAGCTTCGTCGGGCAGGTTGCATGTCATGCAGAGCGATGCACGAGGTTGCGATACATAGCAGAGATAACCAAGATTCAGAAGACCCCAATATCCCGGGTCACAGAAGTCGTTGAGCGCGCTCCCGGTCTTACCATAGCTTACCGGTACCATGAGCATATCCGAGTCATCTTTCTTTAATTCTTACCGTAAGTATACAATCTTCCTTGCAAATCGCTGCTTGGTACCAGTAATCTCCAGTGATGGGTGATACAGAAAAAAGGAAGTCATGAAAGCACAGAGCAAGCTTGGCTCCACGTGATAAGTTCCTGAGACAGAGGACTAGCCTCGGAAGTAACATGATGACCTCACAAGCAACGTACACAAGCCAGAGTAAATGCATGGACATTGCTATCAATAGTCGCTCAAGTAGGCGATGGATAGACGTCTGTACCTGAGCCATAAGTACACCAGAGGAGATAGCTGAACGGACCTCTATCTCCAGAAACATGGCCAACAAGACCAGGAACAACTTCACAACCACCTGCGCGGACGATGCGCCATGTCTAGAACAGAAGATCATCCAACCCGTTACCCGACGACGCTGTAGGGGCTGCGTTCGACGAAGCAGGAGCTCCGGCAAATGACCCGAAACCAGCACTTTGGGTAAGCTTGCTCTGTCCTCCCCAAATCTGAGCCTGCGCCTTCTCTTTTTCAAGGTCCTTGATGCTCTTCTGCTGGGTGCTGCCTACGACGCTCTTCCCTGCACCGCTAGAAGGCGCTGAACCGAGGGACATTGACCACAGATCGTCGAAGCTCGCTGCCGGCTTCTGCTGTTGCGCGCTCATGCCGGGTGACGTGGTAGATGCGCGGGGAGGCGGAGATGTGGGAGACATGACACCTTGGCTCGGGATGAGCGGGGCGCCCATCGAGGGAGGAGACGCCATCGCCGGGCGCATTACCTTCTGCATCGGGTTCTGTATCGTAGCAGCAGGAGGCGACATGTAAGGAGTCCTTGCTGGAGCGGCGGCGGCGCTAGTCGACGACATGTTGAACAGGATATTGCCCGGCTGTCTGGAGGCTTGGGTCTGATATGCAGGAGGAGACAACGGTACAGCAGATTGAGCAGTAAGCGGTGGTGGGAGTGTAGTGGGAACGATAGGAGGAGCGGTAGAGGCCTTTAGGAAGGATAGGTTGTTGGTGGGAGCAGCCGACGGAGGTGCACTCTGGAAATCGTCAAAGTCGTCGTCTCCATCTAATCAAGGCAAACAATGAGTGAGGCATCATGCCAAGGCAAAGGGGCACGCGTACCAACTTGTAGAGTCTGTGCACCGAGCGCAGGCAGCGCCTTCTCCGGAGGTGCCGAAATAGTGCTGCCGAACGTGTCCTCTTCGATGTCCAGAAGATTCACCTCGGGTTGTTTCTGCTTGGGCGGCTCCGTAGCAGTGGGGAGTGTCGACGACCTTTGAGGCATTGATGCATGAGCTGAAGAACCAGCACCCGCGATTGAGTTAGAACGCCGTGGCAAGGTATCGTCATCAGCCGCGTCGTACTCCTTGAAGTTCCGGCGCGAGCTAGAGCCTCCGCCTCCACTACTGGAGCCATAGTTGTCATAGTCTTGACGATATTGAGTACATTTCACGGGACAAAGACGGATTCAACTCACCACGACCGCTATAACTACCACCGTCGTAGCTGCCACCATAATTGCCACTTCCTCCGTAACCGAGACTCTCGCTGCCAAAACCTCCGTAACGACCACCGGCAGAGCTGAAGCTCATGGAGTCGTTACCCGTTCCTGTATACTTATGTTTGTTGGCCTTGGCCTTGCGCCGCTCAGAGCGGATTTTCTCGACATCACCCAGAAGGTCAACAAGCTCTTTGGAACGATTGCGCACTGGCACACACGGTCCATGGGTATATGGGTACTTCAGCAGCAGTATAGATGTGGCAACTCACCATTGATACCTTGATCTTTACCCTTCTCGTCAACGTAGTAGAAATTCCTCAACATCTTTATGGTACCGATATGGGAGCGCGCATCATCTACAACGCGCTCACTACCGTTCTTGACCAAGTACTCTAGCAGTTGCAGTGCCTTCACGTAGGCGTCATGAGCAGCAGTAGGTACCCGGGTTAGTGGGACTGACCTTGTAGATCTGTCGCCATTGACGCGCCTCCTTCTCCATGAACCGTGAATAGATAGCAGGCATTATTTCGTTGAAGTTTTGACTACGCGTAATTAAGCCAGCTGTGCAGCAAGAGTATGATGTGTCACAACTCACAAGTTGAATGTGCTGTATCACATGAAAAGCCATTAGGAAGATAGCGTTTGGACTCAAGTAGTTCACGTACCCTGCAGCAATCTCTTGCATCAACGTCGAGCTCGCACCCCTACACTACTTAGCAACTTGTTTTTCTTAATTTAGCGAACTGGCACATACCAAGGTTCGTCGTTGGTCGCATCCCGGACCTTGGCTTCCATTTCACTCACGTTGAAGACAACATTCTTGGCCTGGAAGCCATCAGCATTGCGTCCGACCCTCAAGTCCACTGTTACGCACTTGGTTGTACATCGACTTGATGTCGTACATGGTGATCTGAGAGAGCGCATTTCCGAGGGACTCGAGGCGGTCCATGATGGGCAGCGAGAGGGACGGCGGTGGACGTGGACAACGATGGTGACACAGAGAGAGAGTCTCGCAAGTGTTACTAGTGTGACCGACTGTGCGCTGTTCTGTGACTAGACTTGCTCCCACTGGTTTACGGCCCGTTCAAATACTGTACATGCTTACTACTTAGTTGGTTTGTTATAATCCGGATCAATCCAGTAAACTGGTATGATTACGTTCATTGATTGGATAATTACTATGACAAAGTATGGATAATTAACGTTTGACTATACCGCTTGATCGTCAACCACCACCACCTTGTATGTTCCACGCCGCTCTGCGTGCGCAATTCATGGTTCCACTAAAGCATACATCTGTGTGTCGTGCCTGTTCAATATTAACCCGGTCAAGCTCCCAGCCGGGGAATCGTCAGTGATTCGTCGTGTCCCGATATGGGATCCTCCTGTGCGGGAGGGGAAGAACGCGCTCAAGGCGGATGGTTCTGAATCTGATGACATTTTCTTCCCTCGCCTAGTTATAAGTGTCTCTCTCAGTGATATCATATACGTTGTCGACGACTTTCACGACCTTCACGACTGCGACGTTAAGTTCAGGTGCGTTCTCCTCCTTTGCGCCGAGACAGCTATCTGAGAATGTTCATGTCCGCAGATATGCCTTCCATTCTGTCACGACTCCGCATACGCACTTTGAGCCAACACAGTAACGCATCTGCCCAGTCGGCAGTCACACCTGTATCACCTCCACTGCTGCCTCCGACAGACCCTCCCGCGCTCACTCCATCACGTTCCGAGCCCCTCCTAGTCGATCGCAGGATCGTAGAGGACCTTCCTGCCCTCCTTGGATCGCTTGAGGCAAGCCACACGCCGCCCGGTGTTCTCAGACCATCGCGTCCGCGGAAACGGTCCGGTCTTGGATCACTCAGTCTCCGTCCCACTCCCAAGGACACCGTCGTTGCTCAAGACGCAACGTCAGAGAAGGAAAACGACGAGTTTTCCCCGACGTCCCCTGCCCTTGTTCCTTCTGCATGGAAAGGAAAGCAAAGACAAGCCTCTACCGCGTCCCCGTGGTCGACCTTTGGTCGACATCGGCGCCACGCGCGTTCTCCTTATGGCGGCACCTCCCGTCCCCCTTCGGCGCGCAGCTCTCGGATGGCTAGCGTCGACTCGACTGCGCTTCGCAGCTCGTCTGTGAGCAATGTTGGCGTTGGCGGGGGACAACCCGTGTCTAACCTCACATCGAGTGCTTCTATCGATCACCCTACTAACTCACGTCCGACGGAGAGCAGTCGAGATGTCTCAGTCCTGTCTACACTTACCGGCTCGCTTTCGAACCGGTCCTCTCACTCTCACAAGTCAGCGGCCGTCACATTCGGCATGGAGAGCCCTCCAACACACGACATGTTACATTCCCCTTTTCAGCTGGAATCCGCGGCATTAGTGGCGTACACTTCCATGCCAGTCCTGCCATCAACGTATTCAACCGAGAGCGTCCCCTCCCGGGTACATACTTTTCCCAGCAGACGTAAAAAGCTCAAGTCTCGCGCATTTTCAGCACAACGCGTCTCAGAGCAACTCATAACAACTGCAGATAGAGATTCAGGTGCATGTCAGATGACGCAAGATAGTCATGTTGGCGAAAGCCTAGAGAAAGGGTTGGAGGTCGGCCCCTTGGGGCGCCTATTTGCGTTCCTCAATTCGGGTGGCGCCGATGTGCGATCGGGGACTGCCGAGCCTCACGCTTTGCGCGAGGCAACAGCGCTTGGGACTGTGCGGCCTTGTTCTCCCCCCCGCGTTATACCCCATTCTTCCCCATCGTCGTCGCCCACGTCGTCAAGACTGCTAGACGGTGAGGGTGGAGAATTTGCTACAAGCCGCATAACTGACTCTTCATGCAGCGGAGTTCCGCAGCGACGGCGTTACCGATTACTTATCGCGTTCTTACACCACCAATCTGCTGGAGCGAGCGGAGGAAGGCTGGATGGCAAACCCACGAAATGCAACAGCCACGCTAACTAGACAGCCCAGCGACACGAGGGACGCGTCTAGGAAGGGATCGAGTACATCTTCTCGTACTAGTACCCCCAGCAGGACACGCAGCAAACGAGCATCACATCTCAGCGAACAATCTTCTCCCATCACACCCGCTTCATGTTCTCCGAAACTCAATGGCGGGGCTGGCCCATCTTCTGCTGCTTTTCCAACGATTATGACGCCCCCATCCCTCGCGCCGCAGCGCGTCCCTCGCACTCCGCGCACGGCAAGCGAACCTGGCCTTCGCTCCGTATCTGAGAAGTCGGGTTATGAAACCCCGTTGAACAACAAGGGCAAGCGCAAGGCGGAAGAAGTGGACCTGACCCCTCCCGACCAACGCACCGCTCAACACGCTACCTTTGTAATTCCTACGGATGGTCGTCGTGAGTAACATACATGTATATGTTGGCTTTGCTGACTTTCTTAAGGCTCACATCACGTGTCTGAAGTATCGAGAGCACCTTCTTCATTTCATGGGCGCAAACGAGTTCGTCTTTCAACTTCTTCCTCGGTCAGTCCGTCACACTCCAGACCCACTTCCGTCCAACGACAACCGACCGACTCGTGGCCGAGCCGAAGTTCCATACCAGCGGCTCTCCATCGTGTCTCATCCAAGTCCACGTCCACGCGCTCGGCCGCTCGCCCCGAGTCGATGAGTGCCAGTCATCGACATGACAGACGGCGGAGCATGTCTGAGATCTCATTTCCTATCAGTGCACTCGTCGCTCCCCACGCCCCTTCGGTGAGCGTACGCTCAGGTGGATATTACATGCGCGATCCCCGTAAGCCACCCCGCGTTCAGCCAACGCCGTGGTCTTTGCGTAAGACCACGGAAGATGAGCAAGGTTCTCCCGTCCATGCATGGATGTTCTTCATCGGGTTTCTCCTCTTCCCGTTGTGGTGGATCGCGAGCTTCTGGCGGATCCCTCAGACAAGGCGGGTAGGAGGTACTGACACGGAGAAGGCTGTCACCCTAGATGACCCCCAGGTTGAGCATGGTGAGTCTACAGTCAACGCCTCTCTGCACAAACCATCTTAAGGCAGTCAACGTATACACAGACGCGAGATCTTGGCGTTTGCGGTGCCGTATCATGTCCGTGGTCTCGTTCTTCACCTACATCCCCTTCATCGTATTGGTGGCTATCTTTGTCCCTCGCAGCTGACTCCTTAGAATCGCGATACCCATCCTGTTTCGTTCCCCGACCCGCTGTCTGAACCGGTCTCGGTCGTCATCCCGCCTCTCTCTAGGGTCTCGGTATCCAAATCGTCATTCCTTTCTTGTGCCATTCCTTTCAAACTCTAGTCGTGGTTAGTAAATTATCGTCGGACCTCATGCTCCGCAAGTACTCTACATCTGCAATGTCGGACGTGTTGTGAAGTAGATACCAAGTACAATACATCGCAGAAATCAAGTAATATCTGTTGTGCATTGCCCACTTCCAGGTTTTTATACTAGTCTTCCTCAACATCAAGATCACCTTCAATACCAACACCCTCTCCCACGTCGTCAAAGACGACCTCATTGGCGTCGTAATCCCATTGGTTCTGATCTTCGTAGTCCTGATATTCGGAGTAGACCACAGTATCAACCTGCATTTCCTGACCCCCTTGGCTACTACCGCCGGTCGTTCCATTGACAGCGGGAGCAAAATTGTGCAGCGACGCTCTAACCGTGTTCAAGATGTCGTCCATCTTGTCTCCAAGCCGATCTTCGAGCTCCTCCACAATCTACCACTACAGTCAAAGATGCCCTATGTGCACAAGATACCTCATGTACCCACCACGTAGAGTTCGACGGGTTCCGTAGGAGCGAGATTCAAAATTTGAAGCTTCTCAGCCTTTGTGAGATCCCACTGGGCGAGATTTCGCGTCAACTGCGTGATACCCTCAGAGCTCTGGGAGGCTGTCGGCTGGTAGTCCGCTGAGAGGAACTGAATGGCCTGCAATCATGACTGTGATGAGTCGGCCTCAAGCGTCCATTATGCGAGATGAGAACAGGACTGACCTCAACCTCAACCGTGCGGAGGTTCTCACACACATCATCGGGCGGAGCCTGGTGTCGTGGAGGGAGACCAGCTGCTTCCTCCTCCTTTTTGATGCGAAGGGCAGTCTTCGTCCGTGCGAGATGGTCGCTCTCGAGCTCCCGAAGCAGAGTTAGCACTTCGTAGTTGGATAGCAGCGCCGACCGTTGATTGAGTACCTGTCGGGCGGTCAAAGTACCAGTCTTGCGCGCTGAAAATTGCACAAACCTCCATGGAGCACTCCAGACGAGGACGATAGCATACAGAGTAGCCTATAAATACAGATGAGGGCTCGCCGTCGAGGACTGATATTTTGGGTGACTTATGGAGGACGAGGTTGGGGGTCAAGCCATGGTGGGCGCTCGCCGTGCATTCCCGCTTTCTACCCCGCCACCACCATCGGACACAGCGAGCAAAGCCTTCTTTCTTGTCATCCACACCCCCCTCTCGCGTTTCAGGCCTCCCAAACCATTCTCAAAATATGCATCGACCAGGTAATCGCCAGAGCTCGAGAGAAGCAGTCGGTATGTTCTCATCGCGTGCAGGTCAACCTCCCCAACGTCCACCGAGCCTCGGCCCCAACCCTGCAATCGGTGGTCAATACCGCGGGCCATATCCAGGCTATGCTATGCCACAGCGGAACGTGATGCAAGGATATCCGACCTTGGCCACCCAGCGGACGGTCGTACCTCAACCATCACCCAGTTTCCTCCAACAGCGCGGTCAGAATAACTTCCCGTACAACGGAGGCACTCTCCAGCAACAGGCGGCGCAATCGCAATCGCAACTTTCGTCTCAGACCACGCTCTCGCACGTCGCACACCAGCAACAAACACAGGGCTCAGGCGCCAGTTCGACGCTTCCTCCTCACCTTGCGCAGAACGCTGCACCGAGCAGCCTCGCGCCATCCGTGTCCTCCCAGAGCGAAGTCGGCCTCGACCTGAACGATTTTCCTGCACTTGGAGCAGCACCAGCAAGTAGCACGCCCGCCGCGTCGACTGCGAATACAACGAGTTATGCAAGTCAAGCCGGGACAGGAGCAGGTAGTGGCGGGGGGCAGGCAGGCAACGGTCTCGGGGCAACTCAACCACGGGAGCTGACGGCGGAAGACTTCCCTGCGTTAGGCGGGCAAAGTCAGGCGACCCAGCAGCCGCAACAATCGCAGCAAACTCCGGTAGACGGACACCCGCCCGGACTTAACGGCTTCCAGCAGCATTCAGAACCGCAACATCGACAGAACCTGTTAGGTTCCTTGACGAGTGGGACGCAGCAGCAGCCGGGGTTGTTGAACTTGGGACAGCAAGCAAGGAATGTGCATCCAGGGTTCCAGTCAGAAGCGGACAAGCAGCGGGTGCGTTCCTCCCTTTCATACCAGTCCGGGTCTTGGGGCCTCATGTGGTATAGAATTACACCATTAAGAACAATCATGCAAGCACAGCGGCAGCATGGAATTCGCCCACTGTCAATGCGATAGCACAGCAGACAGGGACATTCCCAAATGGCCAGCAAAACCACACGCAGGCGCAGACATCCTCGCAGCAGCCGCAACAACAAACTCAGCCGCACTTGAACGCCCCTCCCGGCGTACTACCACCTGGATCCTTTCCTCAACAACCAACACCAGCGCAGCAAACACCTTATGTCGCCAACGGCACCATCGCCGATACTCCTCATCACCCGTCACAAGGACCTGCTCACGCTACGAGCGCAGTACCACAAACACCGGCGCAGCAAGTACTCATGTCGCCTGCGGATCGATGGGGCCTACTTGGCTTGCTCGCGTTGATCAAGAGTGCGGACCCGGATCAGAGTCTGTTAGCAATAGGTACGGATCTGGGTACGATGGGACTGGACATGCAAAATCCTGGGTAAGCCCTTCAATCTTCGTTTGTCTTCATCTCTTGTTCATCGTGTTCCGCGGACTCAGGAGCCTTTACTCGACGTTCATAACACCATGGGCAGACTCTTCCGCCGCGCATACGGTCGAGCCCGACTTCCACCTCCCTACGTGTTATAGCGTACAACCGCCACCACCTGGACCGAACAAGGCTGCCGCATTCAGTGATGAGACCCTATTCTTCATGTTCTACTCATCGCCGCGGGACGCCCTCCAAGAGATTGCCGCACAGGAACTGTAGGTTACTTTCGCTTGTCTTCAGCTGTGCCCTTCTTAACCGCCGCGGTCTTGGTAGTTTCAATCGCAATTGGCGCTTCCACAAGGAGATGCGTCTCTGGATCACTAAGGAGAGCGGGACGCAACCTTCACAGAAGGTGCCTGGTGGCGAGCAAGGGAGGTACTCGTACTGGGACCCTGAGATCTGGGAGAAGGCGCAGAAGGAGATGACAGTGCTCTACTCAGATCTTGAGGAGAAGAGCCACCCCGTATTCGCGCAGAGTCAGACATTGCAGCTGAACGCCGGTGCGGCGGCGCCACACCCTCCTACGCAACCAGCGCGAGTAGGACAGGCTTTCCAGGGCATCAGCATGAGCGCCTTGTGAGACCAGGTGACCCCCAGGGCCCATATCCCACCTTGACCCGGACAGGAACATTCCAATCAATCACCAATCCCCTCCGTCCGACCCATTGTCTGTTTTTGTTCCGATGATCCTGCCTTCCTTCTGTGTGTCGGTGCTGTGTCCCGATTCTCTATCATCGAGCTATCATACGCTTGTATCTGTAAACCACCCGTTGTTTGAATCATACCACCCCGACTATTGGTGTCTACAATACTCTTGAGTGTGATGTCACTACAGGGATATTTTGTGCATGATCTGCAGCCGGAATATCTATGGCCATCACAACTTTGGTGAGTGTTCGCATTGTCCTCCCTTTTCTTCTCTGATCATTGACGGTTCTCTTACGACACGTAAGGGATATTCAAGCGTTCGCGCGCACGTCGAATGTGTATCTGTTTGGTGCGCTACTTCACATGTGTGAGCAATGTCCACAAGCTGAACCTTGCGGTTGCGATCGGTCTTGACATGGATTATCCTGGAACCCTCAATCAAACCAACATCCCTCACATCATCTTGTCATGGCTCATTCCAGACGTCAACCTTTACCCTTTTCCATCAAGAATTGTCTGGCCTTCGTTGACCACACAGTTGTCGGCTGGCGTGATTATCGCATACATCCAAGGGTGTAGCCCTACCTTTGCCATTGTGGTCGATTTTGACTCCGTAAGTCGTGGTGACCCTCAGGCTTCCGACTCATCTCACCTCTCAGACCATATCATGGAGTCACAAACTGCTAATGGAAGTTAGAAACATTACTCTGGTACTACTTACGCGTCTCGCAATCCCAGACTTTGGTGGCCCTTCTGGATGACGCAATAGATGTCATGGAAACGTGTTCAAGCAGACATTGACCACCGCAACACTAACTCCACTTGTTGTATCTGGTAAAGGGAAAACCTGCCTAATGTAGTACGTAGCCACCTTCGCAATGCAGACAAGCAACTCAGCGTGAGGACCTACAAAGCCGATATCCTTGCTGACATCTCCCTGCAATTCGCAGGCTCTCAAATTCCCCTAATAACGCATATGCATGTGTTCCCCTGTCCCTCGAAGTGCACGGATTTCACTGGTGAAGCAGAACTACCCACGCAAGAATCTCCTCCGTTCGAAGTTCCCGTTCCTTCCGCTCCGTGTCTGGACCGGCTACTAGGTATATTGATCCGCGATACCGCGTACGAAAGTTCTCATTTGGGACGAACGATTCTGAAGCTCGGTTTCCACCTTGATCAATGTTCTATTTGACTGGTCCTTCCTGTCTACGAATCTATCCCCTGTTGTTGGTTCCCCAATACTCCGAAGCACAGCTCCTGATCGACGTCCTTCTCCGGTATGCAGCACTATGCAGCCAAGGTGTCAGTGAGGCTACGTCGAGAGTCTACAGGCACATGCTCCCATTGCTGCGCAGCTTGTTGATCATCTCGATCGCTGCGAATGATGCAATAACCGATATCAGGGTTTGCGACCGGGAGGCCTCTGACACGTTCGTTATTAACGTTTGCGAACAGTTGTTAATGGTATCGCTGTCGGAGAAATTGCTCCTCCTGCAGTTGTGATGGTCTCCTATGCCTTGGTCCGTCCGTTCACGTAAGGAAGGGATTCCTTCCCCGAGTTTCTCATATGACAGTGAGTTACATAGATGGTTATGGTCTTGCTCGTATTGATCAAATTTCAACCACACAAGCCGAGGGTAACCGTTAAATCCATGGCCAATTGCGAACCTCTTCCTGCGCTCAACCTGTCCTCTACTACCATATACGACGACCTCTTCTGCTTCCCAGCGTTGCACTGGCCAGGTGGCCATCACGTCGCTCTACTTCACTCAGGGCGTGACTCAGGGCGTACCTCTGGATCCGCCTTTCTACTACAAGAAATCGGAAGGAGCATTTCGCACTCTGGCGAAGTGCGCTATCTTTCGGTGTTCTGGAGGCAATCACCGGCCTGAGCCCAACGAAAGCCTAGCACTGTCAGGTCAGAAAGCGCTCTTGTTCATTTCAAGGTGGTTGTGCGGGTATTCAATGTCTGTCAATAGTATCTTGATTGGATTCCGTCGCGGGCATGACAGTAGGGATACCTTCTCATGGGCACTACATTCAATCAACGAGGTTGCGTTCACCACCACAGTCGACGGCTGCAGTGATGCGGTGCTTTTAGACAGGAATTAACAGACGTCTTGTGCAGCTTGTGTAACTGATGCTGTGTCTGTGCCTGTTGTAGGACGCAGGGGGCTGCTAAACCGACCGTTATCGATGTATCACTTACCACTGTTTTCTCCTGGCTAGTATCCACTTTCACGCATACGAGCTGAGGCGGATGGTGGCCAACGGTTGGTGCTTCTACACAATGACATTACTTAGCTTCAGCTTCGACCCACTCTCTCTTGCGGCAGTCATTTCCCCATTCAGCACTGGCAGGAGAGCGGCGTTGGAGCATACGGTCTGTACCAGAGACCGGGTGGTTGCACACAACATCGATATTGCCAAGTACAAGACCCGACATGCGCGTGCATGCACTGATTCATTCTGCCTACTATTGCTTCTATTACCACCGCTCACAGTTATGTCGGAGTTGCTACTACCTAAGCATGAGTAGAACCTGTATGGCATCACGACTCCGAGCGAGCACGAGAGTCCCGGCTGAGCATACTGAGCTTCTTGAGGGGGTCGTCGATACTGAGTAGTATCACCATGGGCGGTCATTGTCGCCGTTTAGCAAATATCAACTTCCAGCACATATCAACTATAGCACAGCCTGAGATAGTACTCCGCGCTGAGGCAGTTACATTGGTATCATTGCGATATCCATTGAATTTGTTCGACGATCCTCGGAGAACTCTGTGACGGCGAACTTGAACTCACACACTTAGGCTCATCTCGCCATCATCCGATTTACCATGGACTCGTGCGACGTTGATGTGAGGGACTTCAGCGGGCTTCTCAAGTTTGCGCATCTGACAGCTGCGACCCCAGGCTCTCAAGTCCCTGTTGGATGATGACGTCACGGATTTCCTGACTCTGTTGATGGAGAGCTGCCCATCACTCGCAGACGATGCTAGTGAGGACAGAGGGACACAGCTTGTCAAGGAGAGGGCACACCTGTCCAGTACCACTCATACTCCCAGTGCTTCAGCACTCGAACAACTCGCTGATTCGGTTCAAAATGCGGCCACTTACACGAGCCACACAATGGACCCAGCTGACTTGAAGGTTGGCTATGCGGCCACTTACACGAGCCATACAATGGACCGAGCTGACTTGAAGGTTGGCCTGACTGAATCGCCTCACTGGCAAATGCATTCATTGACAGTTATCTGTGACTACAGGCTCAGGAGTTTTTGGTAGATCGGCTCTTAAGCCATTGGGCGGACATAGCTGACGAAGGAGGCCTTGGTGCCCCCAGCAGGGTCCCTTCACCCATCCCCTCTGGATTTAGCTGACGAAGGAGGCCTTGGTACCCCCAACAGGGTCCTTTCAACCATCCCCTCTGGATTTCCTACTCTACGCGTTAAAGAGCAGATCAGTCAGGTCTGCGACACAGTGCGGACGTACGCTCGTATACGCCATTCATCCCCACAGCCTCTGTCCGCATTCTCCACTTTGTTTAATCGATACTTCCTGTCCACAGACGTATCTCATCGATCGGACTCGGAACCGACAGAAGCTGAACCGCTTCTCGATTGCATCCTCTGTCTTTGCGAGCGAAGTCCCTTAGATGCCTTCAAAACTTATACATGTGGAATGTTCGTTTTGTCCAGCGTTCTGCTTGCTCAAAAAACAGGGGCTATTGGCGACGACACCAATCAGGAGGATCCAACTATGTTCAGCATTGACGTTTTCGAACAATTGGGTAAAGCTTGGAGGCGAGCGAAGTTCACGCGCCTCGAGTCCACCGTGTGGTCACCAATGCCGTGGTCCGAACGCTCACGTCAGGAAGGCATACCCCCACCTGCTACATCTTTTGACCGTGAGTTGTCTACTACAATATGTGAGAAATCAGGGCTGAGGGCTGATTCCTGCAATTCATAGACCAGGCGGTAATGGCCAAGAGGTCTTCCTTGGATCAAGACCCGGATTTGTGGGACATGCAGGATGAGCAGTAGACCAGGCGGTAATGGCCAATATGCCTTCCGTGGATCAAGACCCGCATTTGTGGAAATTGCAGGATGAGCAACCCAACTTTTCTTTCTGTTTCCCAGATATGACCTGGCTAGGCGGTCCCCACGATGGCCATTGCCGCTGCACCTCTCTGAGCGCATATGTCTGGGTCCGTCTCTCTACTGCGACATCTCCGGAAGAGCAGCTTGCGCTATGGCAAAGTGCGCTGACATTCGGTCTTATGGAGGCAATCACTGGGATGAAGATTCCGGAGGATCTGCTCCTATCGCACCATCCAGATGGGACTGTTACCATAAACAGCGCGAAGGCGTCTACGCTACTCTCAAACTGGTTACTTGGGGACCGCGCTGCTGTAGACCACGAGTCCGGCCCTGGTGTAACAGATGTTGCGAAGGATATCCTTGTTTGGGCGGTTGGAGCAGTCGATGAGGCCCGATCTCACCGCAAGAACGAGATCTTTGGGGACGCCGGGCTTACGCAACACGATATAGACGACATTCTGTGCAGCCTGACTACCCTACACGAATCGCTCTGGATACTCCTTCACTCAGTCGATGGAGCCGAGGACAGCAATAGAGTGCACAGATCTACCATCCTGGACGCAATGACTACATATAGCAGAAAGGCAGTGGCAAATGGTTGGTGCCCGTTCACAGTCGAGATGCTGGCGAATGGCAGTCTCTTGATTATGGAGTATGTGAGCACTTGCTCGCCGTTCGTTCGGAGCAGTGCGGACGAGCATGCTACCTGTACCGTGTGGAAATGCGTTGTTCATGACCTTGACTCAGCTGAGTACAAAACCCAACACGCCCCCACCTGCTCTGACCCTTCATGCCCCTTCTTCTTGCCATCGCTCGCTCGTGTCATGGATCTCCTCTCGGCCGGACAGATTCCAGTCATTGTGTATGATCCCAAGCATTGTGCACTGCAGGTCCGAAGCGCTGCAGACGGTCCCTACATCGCAATATCCCATGTCTGGGCCGATGGCCTTGGGAGCACGACGGAAGCTGGGCTGCCTATCTGTCAGATATCACGCATCGCGGCTTACGCCCGCGAGCTCGTTCCGGGCGGCGCGTTTTGGGTTGATGCTCTCTGCGTTCCCGAACTGAAGGAGCTGCGGAAACGCGCGATTCACCTGATGGCGGAGACGTATCAGAGAGCGGAAAAAGTCGTCGTCTTCGATGCCAGCGTTCGTACCCTCTGCACTTTGGGTATTCCGCTCAAACAAATCGCCTTGCGCATCGGAACGTCTTGTTGGATGCAGCGCGTGTGGACCTTGCAAGAGGCAATGCTCGCTCGAGAGCTATACTTCGAGTTAGCGGACGGCCTGATGTCCTTCGAACGACTCGAACAGGCGATAAACCAATCCTTGAACATGATATATACGCCTCTTGGAGTTATTCCACAGGATCCATTCATGCATTATTCCCTCGCCTACTCCCTTCACATGATGTTCCACGATCCCAGCAGCCAGAGGGTACCGGGTTCGTACGCGTTTGAGGATGTTGTTTCGCTGATGCATTACCGCACCACTAGTAAACCGGAAGACGAGACGCTCGCAATCGCAGGGCTTCTTGGAGTTGACCCCATGCCGTTACTCGCGGAATCAGTTGCAGATGCTCGCATGAGAGCCTTCTACCTGGAGCTGGGGACCCTGCCGGCTGGCATTATGTTTTGTGGTGCTTCCAAACTCACATACTGCGGTTTCCGATGGGCGCCGAGGGATTTGAGAACCATTGCAGCGATTTCCGTCCGGTACGGCATGGCACATTGCAACCCCTGGGGCCTTACGACAGAGAACACATTTCCTCTGATCCTCCTTCCTAACGTGGAGGTTGGCGGAACTGATTCTGACACGAACCCTGAGGACGTTTTTGTCACCATCCCGGCCAACGATGCGATCTACGCGATCTTGGGCCTAAGAGACGCTGCAAAGCAACGGAGAGTTATGTTCAACGGGCTCGTCATTGCTCCTGGAAGCCTGGAATCCATAGCAGAGGTTTCTTCCATTCTTGCACTGGCGGTTTGTATCCCTGTGCAAGACCGACGTAGCCAGGCTCCGGAACGCTCGAGCGAACCCATAACATGCCAATACATGTTCCCAGTGGATCTCTGGATGCCACGCTCGCTGCCAAGCCTGAGCGTATACTTGCAAGAGGTCGCCAACGAAGCTGCAGAAGGCGAGTTTCCGCCGCTCATCGAAGGCAATCTCATGTCGGCGTGTCTTACGTTGACCTGAAGGATGGGTTCAGTACAAATAACAACGGACATTGATCTTCTGGCCTACGTAGCAGGTCTTGTGCAAAAGCGCACAAGTACTCACAGTAACTCAGGAGAATGTATGTATGATTGTCAGTCACGTCGCTACCACACTATATGACCTTGATGTGCCAGTGGCGTGTGTTCAGTGCATTTGTTAGGATTACTAGTCAATGGCCCTATTGCAATGGACACGTTTGGGAGTGCTTATCTGACTATCGACTTTCCACCAGTTGCGTAATACGAGTCGTGGTGCACGGCGCATTGCGCAATGATTGATACGTAGCGCAATACATAGACATTTCAACTTGATGCAAAGATCAAGAAGGGCATACCATATACACTGCTCCTGATTATCTGCTTTGCGTCGCGCACTAGATTGAACCGCTTCCATGGTCCGCATAGCTCGTGCGAGCATAGTTCTGGATTGTATACTACTAGTTTGACCGCAGAAATCTTATATCTTTCCCCCGTGTCTGCGGGGTCTTCTAGACACAGTGGTGTGCCTTAGAGCTGTACTCTAGCTCAGGTATGTGCTCGTCAATAATACGTTATCGATGCACTCTTGCCTGCGGTGCAAACAGGGCATCTGCTCATGCAGCATCAAAGATCAGAGGGTGTAGGGAAGAGGGCGTGAGTCGTCGATGCGTCCGAGGTATATAGTAGTA
>KN050096.1:0-36338 GCA_000743315.1 Lignosus rhinocerotis TM02 | reverse complement strand
GTTCTCGTCGAATAAGCGCCAGTGAGCTCGACACTTCCTTCAACGCCCATGACAGTCAGACGAATGGGACCATAGCATGTTCTTCACGGTCGCTTTACTGTTTGCGCTGACGCACGTTGGCGGGGTGTATGGTCTTTGGCCACTTCCCCGTACCCTGTCGAGCGGCAACACGGCGTTGAAGCTTGCGCCGGACTTCGACATCCACGTTACCGTCCCACGCGTGCCCCCCGACCTCGCAGACGCAATATGGCGCACCAAGTTTCATTTGAAGAATGACAAACTGGGACGTTTGGTTGTTGGGCGCGGCTCTGCGGACAACCGTGCGATCCAAGCCGCGAAGTTGCTCTCATCGCTGCAAATCTCACTCACCCTCGGATCGACTGTACGAAGCATCGCGGAAGAAGCCAGGCTAGCGATTGGAACGCGTAGGGAAGAATACAAACTGATTGTCCCCGCGGATGGGTCTGCAGCAACCCTTTCTGCCAATTCAACCTTGGGCTTGTATCGCGGCCTCACGACGTTTGAGCAATTGTGGTACCACTGGTTTGGCAGAGTCTACACTCTGGAAGCCCCCATTTCCATCATGGACTCTCCAGCATTTGTAAATATGACCCGTTCTTGACCTCTCCTTCGTCGTCGATGACTTGCCTTTCAGCCATGGCGTGGCTTCATGCTAGACACTGCACGCAACTTGTAAGCGGGGACATGTACTCTACCCCCCATATATAATTACCACGATCTTGGCAGTTTCCCGGTCTCTGATATAAAGCGCACTCTTGATGCGATGAGCATGGTCAAGGTATGAGTACTGAAATATTGATAGTTTCAGGTGCAGCTCACCAGATCAGATGAGCGAGTTCCATTGGCATGTCGTCGACAGCCAGAGCTTTCCACTCGAAGTTCCCGGCTTCACAGAACTTGCCAGCAGAGGCGCATACGGCACCTCGATGGTCTACACACCGAACGATGTCAAGGACATAGTCGACTATGCTGGTTCTGTGAGTGCACGTTCCTCGATGTGCGTGGAATCACCTCTAAGACATTTCCGACAGCGAGGTATCGATGTCATGGTTGTAAGCATAGGCAATGCAGTGTAGGGAATAGCACAGTTGATTCAGTGCAGGAAATTGACATACCCGGCCACACTGAGATCATCTCCGCCGCTTATCCAGAGCATATAGCCTGTCCTGAAGCCTCCCCGTGGAAATCCTTTGCACATGGTCAGTGCATTCCCCTAAAGTCTTCTCGTGAGCTCACACCCTCCTGTAGAACCTCCCTCGGGCCAACTACGGCTTGCCTCCCCTGCGACAACCAATTTCACAGCCGATCTGCTCGTGGCAGTTGCTCGGATGTTCCCGTCGACTCTTATGAGCACCGGAGGTGACGAGATTAACACAAACTGTTACACACAGGACCCAGGCACCCAGGCTGACTTGCAGGCGAGCGAACGCACGATCGAGCAGGCGCTTGATGTTTTTATCCAACAGACGCACGCCGCGGTTCAGACTGAGGGAAAGACCCCTGCAGTGTGGCAAGAGATGGTTCTCGACCATAACGTGACGTTGTCAAACGAGACGGTAGTCCTGTGAGTTGACTGGCTGAGTCGAGAATTGGACAAGTTATTGAGGATACTGATGCGTAGGGTGTGGATTTCATCAATGCATGCTGCCTCCATTGTACAAAAAAACTTCAGGATCGTTCATGGACCATCCGATTTCTTCTATCTGGTACGCATATGTTTTGATTCTGCTCCTTTACGCTATCGCTGAGACGTGCATAGGATTGTGGTGCCGGAGAATGGTTGGGCAAACGCGTCGGGTACGTACCATCATCATCTTCCCGCGCAGTCTGCTAAGCTCACTCCCTCGTCACAGTAACAGCTGGTGTGATCCGTTCAAGAGCTGGCAGAAGGTCCGACCTATCGTGGTTTATCGACGATATTGACAACCACATTCCTCTTTAGGCGTATATGTTCGATCCTCTCGCCAATATCTCAGAGTCCCAAGCACACCTTGTTCTCGGTGGTGCGTTGCAATCACTCTGCCGCAGAACCGCAGACACTCACTCAGATCGCTCCGACTTCAGGACAACACCTCCTCTGGGCGGAGCAGGCTGGTCCAGAAAACCTCGACTCTATCGTCTGGCCACGAAGTGCAGCCTCTGCAGAAGTGTTCTGGTCCGGACCTGGCGGTGATTCTAATGCAGCGCTGCCGCGGTTGCATGATCTCGCGTTCCGGATGAAGCAGAGAGGTATCAAGGCGATCCCCATCCAGCCAATGTGGTGCGCGTTGAGACCTGGGGCGTGTAATGTCGACTCGTGAGATTTTTCTTCAAAGTGTGCAAGTAATGTCCCTAGGGAAAGTAGTCAATCATGTGAAGGATTTCCTGTGCAGGACTGGCAGCGTGGGGCTCGACGTCTTTCGGAGACTTTGCATCGAACTTGTAAGGAGCGCACGTCTTCACCCCCAAGTCGCGACATCTTTAACAGTACCACTGGACGAGCTGCTCACTACGCGATGCGCGGATACTCTCACGTTCGCCCAAAATTTCATTGGCCCGGTGTAGGTCTGAATCCGCCTCTCCACTGCAAAGTCTCCCTTGGAGCACCCACCTCTCTGGAAAAGTACGCTGTCCTCTGGTGTTCTGGTGGAGGCAATACCAATAAATACAAGACGCCCGGATGACGGCGAACGGTCGAGATCCATTGACATTGACCGCACTGAAGTATATCCACAAGGAAATGGCCTATACAAGTGTCAATCCATCACTCGTCCGCGTCAGGAGCTCTAGAGAAGAACATGCAGTCTGCACCGTGACTCGCTGCGTTGCAGATCCAGCATATGGGGGAGACGTACACACCAGTGCGCAGACAAGCTCGTCGTGCATAGCCCACTCTTCCTGAATGCAGCCCGTGTGGACCCTTCAGGAAGCCTCGTTCGTCTAGTACACCCATCTCGAGCACTTTGACGGTCTCCATCCCATCCGATCCATTTATCTCGACTATCTCGACGATGACTACAGCGAATCCCGGAAGTCAGTAGCATCCTCTCTGAAGCCCCGTCTCCCGCGACCTGGCCCTATCATATATGACTCTCCCACTTCGACCCGCAGACCGCACGAGCTCACTGCCATGCGAAGGCTCGCCCTCGTCATCGTTCCGCCTCTGATAGAAGCCGGCAAGCAGCTCCGACACGCACCCGCAAGGAATATATGCATACATTGCCAACCTATGGCCGGGGGTGCACGGCTTGAGTCCAAGCCTCTGGACTCGGAAGGAGGTGGGAGAGCGGCAAAGCCGGAGTGCGCCGTTCGTGATCGTCGCAGTTGTCGTGCACATCGCTATGCCTGACGATCTGAGCCATTCGGACACGTTGGGCAACATTCGTTTGCTGTTGGCCTCTCTGAGATGACCCTGCCAGTGTATTCTCTTCCCGCCTTCATACACCCGCAGATTTGGCTCAGGACCAGCCTGAAATTCATTTCTATGCACATTCACCACGAAGAGGACAATATACACCTCCGAATGTAACTCCTAGCGTTGAACGTTGAACAGTGGACGGGCTGACTGCGCACGCGAGTCTACCAGACACTCGAGTGGACGATGGAATGAAGCTTCTTCCCATACATTGCCTTTCTTCTCCTATGTCATTAATCTGTACATGCGCGATTAATTGCTCCGTATCTGGTACAATATTAACCCCCCGCTCGTACAACCCAACTAGAAGTCCGCGCGTTGTTTACCTCTTTCAAGCATCTACAGCAAATTCCAATTTTATCCCAGGTAATTTGTGTGTCTCCACGTGCGCCCGCAGCTCCACGACACTCTATGCACCGAGCTCCCGCGCGAAGTGGAAGAAGTCGACCGACGACGCGTTCACGCCGTATTTGTAGATCTATAAGGGGGGAAGGGGCGAAGGAGAGAGAGAGGTACGCACACATATCATCAGCGAGGCACAAAATACATCGCAAACGAGAGGACCTACAAAGTGCGAGGCGACATAGCTCGAGAACAGCGCTCGCTGGTACGTGACGGGGAGCCGCTTCAGCAGTGTCTCCAGCCCGACCTTATCGACGAGCGTCGCGGGGATCGCGCGGCGCATGACGCCGACCCTGCTCGGCTCGTCGTCGAAGAGGTCCGAGGTCTCGAGCTCCTCCTGGAGCTCGTTGAGCTTGCGCGAGAGCTCGTCCGAGATTATCGTGCGCGGCTTCGCGCCTTGCAGGCGCGCGTGCTCGCGCCAGATGCAGCCGAACTCGTTCGCGGCGTTCTCGGTGATGATCCGCTGGATGTCGCGCACGTAGCTCTCGTAGAACTCCGAGGGCTTGCCGTCCTTGAAGATCATGTTCTCCGTGTACTCGTCCGACGAGAGACTGAGGCCGGCGAGGACCTCCAGCGAGGAGCTCGTGACGCCGCCCTTGTTCGTGCTCGAGTCCTTGAAAAGGATGACCTTGCGCTTCTCGAGAGCCAGCCGCGCTTGCTGCGTGAGGAACAGGTTCGCGCCCTCGACGACATATTTGAAGTGAGGCTTGCCCTCGGCGTCAATGAGGGCGGCGACGTTGGAGATGTTGACGGCTTCGGGACTGTGAACATGCTTAAGAACTCCAGCACCCGACTCATCACAAACGATGTGCTCACCGTCCACCGCACGGCACAAGTAGGTCAGCCTTGTAGCGAAGGTGTGCGCCGTTGCGGAAGTCGGTACCATCAAGGACGACCTCTCCAGCTGAACACAAATGTTTAAAGCCATTCAAGTGCGTGAGGGTTATCCGAGAGACTCACAAGGCAACTTGACGTCCTGGTCTTCGACCTTGACAAGGTAGCCATCCTTGCTGAGCTTCGACGTGTCGAAGAACCCAACTGGCTTGCGCAGCTTCGCAAGGCGAACAAGCTCCTCACGGTTGATACCAGCCGGGTCGTGAATAACACCACTGCCATCGATGATAGCAATCGTCTTGTCCGAGCTGAGGAGAATCTCGTCTGAACAGAATCGTCAGTGTCCATATCGCCTGAGAACTCCACGCGGCAGTACGTACTGGACCCGAGATCACCGTCTATAAGAGGAGGTATGCGTGAGTGACGGCTGTCATGTGAACATAATCGCTACAGCGTACCGGGACCGCCAGTCTGCACCTTCGTGATATCCTTCTCTCGCAGACCAAGCTGCTTGTATATACCCAGAACGTATTGGCGGATGGACAACGACGTCATGCCGTACACGTCGTGAGGAACGCCACCGAGCCGCTGAGCGCTCTTGCCGGTCGTGAACGACTTCCACCAGCTCTCGCCGCCGCGAGCACGAACGTGCACTAACGCTTGGTCAGAGATACACATCACGATGACAACGAAGGAGGAATGCATACATGCAGCCCAGTCCATGAGGTCGGCGGTACCCTCTGGAATGGTCGTTGTGAGTCAGAATGCCCCAGAGGAGAAGCGGGAATGGCATACCATCGGGTCCAAAGAACAGCAACTCAGGCTTGCCGTACAGATCGACGAGCTTCTCCTTGATGCCGGGTGTTTGGCCAGGAATGAGCAGGTCGATGATGGCCTGTAGCACGTCGAGTCAGCTCGCAGCGCTCCGTGATAGGAAGCACCAAACACGTACGTCGACGTACTTCTCGAAGCAGAGCTTCGGGTTCTCGCCGAGTCTGCTGACATGTAAGCATTACTTCGCGACAACAATCGGTGACACGTACGAGGGCAGGATGGTTCCCTTCGCACCTCCTTCCGGAATGTCCTTGTTCTTCAAGTTTTGTGTCGACGCGAGGGCGTAGTTCTCGTCGAACCTGGAGCAGCATTAGAGACACTGTTCAAAGATGCCCGTTACCAATGGTACTCACAGACTACGCTGGTTGATGGAGTAGTTCCTGGTTGCAACAATCATTAAGATCCGAAAGGACGCAGGCTATAAGTGGGAATGAACTCACTCCCGATTCCTCGACATGACGATACGAATGCCACCACGGGCAACATCCTTGAACCGTATGTGGAAGCCACGGAATTCACCACCTGCGCAGCCGCGTGTCGATCAGCACATACTTCGTATACAGTAATATCACGAGACACACCTATCACGAAAAACAGTCCGAAAGGCTTCTGAGGGTACTCCACCTCGGGAAGGAAGTCAGGTGCAAGACGGAAGGACAGTGCGACCTTCGTGGGCTGGTAGAAGTTCGTCTTCAAGACATTCCTATTGCAGACGCGTCAATGGGTTGTTCGAAGCAGTGAATAATTGCGGTAACCCACTTGTTGAAGATCAAGAAGCTCTCCAGCACCTGCAGTTCATACTTGTCGGTCACAGTCCGCCTAATCTTATCGTACAGCTCCGCGTCAGAGAGCGGCATCTGAGTGCGAAGACGCTGATATGAGAGGGTTGGCCTTGATGGGTCGTATGTGAGCGCATTGAAGTGCCAAAACGGATCTTTTGACATACATGAGCTGGGCAGCTTCGTCGGTCTCGGGATAATGCGCCATCGCAAAGTTCACGTAGAGAAGATTGATCTGATATGCATGATAAGTGCATGATGATGCGACTATACAAGCGACTTCGACTCACCAACTCGGCGTGCCTGTGAATCACTTCTGCAATGCTCTCGCGAGTAAAGGTCTCTTCCCTGAACCTCCGCTTGATGTCATTCAGAACGCTAGCGTGAGTCGGATTGGACTCATCGAGGATGTTCTTGAGCGCAAGGTACGCCTGTCCAAGTCTGTTACAGAAGTGTTGCGCGAATATCCATCCACAGTCTGAACAGCACACGCTAGTCAGCAGATTTTAGTCACAATCAACACGAAGCACGTACATGCATAGGTCGCCTCCTGCACAGCGTGATCTCCACTTGGACCGGATCCGGCATAGAAGAAGGGGTTGTTGGGGAGACAATAGAGCAGAGAGGTCTCCTTCATCACCTGGAAGATGGAGTGTTCGATGGGAGGTGCATTTGCGCCAGGTAGTGGGTTCAGGTATAGGGAGATGATTGTGATCCCATTCGAGAATTGCTCTACACATGTATCAGCCATGACTGCTTTGTGATCAAGAAAGTTGAGAGTACATACCGACATACTTCCTCGCAGAGTAGAGGGAGTAGAAGTGGTAAAGGTTCGAGAGCGCACTGAAGAACTTCTTTGTTCCGCCCATCTTATAACCGATCACCAGCCGGCGTTCGCGCGATCCTTCAACCTCAAAGACCTCGATGACGGGCCCATACCGGGTCTCGACGTTCCACAACACCCTCTGGTAGATTTCGAGCGTGTTCTCACTCGCCTTCTCCAAAAATATGGGGTCCGAGACCGTACGGATATCGGTCTTGCTGTTATCGCACGTGCGAACAGTCAGGGAACAGGAGATCAGCATCTATGCGCGCATCTCGTAAGGAGGTGGTTTGTGGACGTACCCGTCAGTACGCGTAGAGGCAGGAGGATTGGATGGGAAGTTGCATTTCGTAACGAAGTAGCATCTGAGCTGCTGCGACGCGGTGGCCGAGATGCTACCCTGGGAGCGATACGTCTCAAGGCGGTATGCGTTCTGAGGCGTGGAGTTATCGAGGAAGAGTTCGTCAATACGGCTCTCGCAGGTTGCGCCGGGGCCTTCGGTAGTGGTCTTCCCTGGAGAACTCGTGTGGATGAACGTGGCTCCATTGCCGTTCTCATCGATCTTCTCAAGGTCGATCACGAGCTTGGAAGGATCGTGCTTGGTGTATGCGAGGACCTTTGCACCAAAGAGAGCAATGATGTGGTCGGAAATTACTTCAACGGACTCGGCTTGGAAGTAATTGTCGTCGATGCCGAGGTGCGTGTAGAACCAGTTGACCTCGTTCACAACAAGCTCGCGCGGGACGAACCCCTGGTTACACGAAAATCAGCAATCTTGTCCAGTGTGATGCACAATCAACCGTTGGCTATACGTTCAAAGGGTGCTCGCCGCCGGGTGGACTGCTTCACATGGTCCGAGCAGGTTGGTGAGACGCGTCAAGATCCCATGCCTACATGACAGTGGCTTCTGTTCCCTGATAAGCCCTTATTCTCGGGCGAAAGACGGCGCAGACATGCAACCGGAAGCACCAGGAAATTGAGGCGCGACATCTCCAACGCGTCTATCACGGTCGTTCCTGACCGTGAACCCACTGTCCGCCGCCAAGAACCGCGACTACTGCCGATGTCGAGACATATCGGCGGGAGGACATCGCGCCGACCGGGGAAAGAGTCTGATGAGAAGGACGGAACGTACTTTGGCAGCCACACTGGCCTGAACCTTCGCGCGCTGCTCCTCTTTGCCCTTGAAGACGGGAGTGGTGTATCCGGGGACGTTCTTGAGGCGTTGGATGACCTCCGCGTGCTGTCCCGGGACCTGAAGATGGCCCGACGCGTCGGTGTCCGCATGGACTGAGGTTCTGCTTGGGGGGGTCGACATGATCGGGTGTGAGTGTGCCCGCGCTGTCGTTCACTCTTTATTCAAGAAAACAAGGAGACTCGGAAGTAGAGAACGCAGCGGAGATGAGAGAGAAGACGAAAGATGGGGAGTGAAAAGATGGCGGAGAGACATATCGATTTATATATGTATATTGTATGTACGTCAACACGAGCGGCACGTCTGCCATGAATGCCATCTCTGGGGTCTCTCTTGCAATCTCGCAGGTCACTCATCCTCGGTCCAGAATCAGTGGGCGCTAGTGACCGTTTGCGCAAGACAAAACTCAAAGCGCCTGAGACATTTTCAAGATCTTTGCCTCGTAGATTGCCGACCCATGCCCCGCCGCTTCGCTCACGTTTCGTGCTCAACCTCCACAGTCGACAACTCGTCCATCACCTCGCCGAAGATGCCCTCCTCGTCATTCTCGCTGTCCAACAGTGCACCTACCACCGCGGGGGCTCTGTCTGCCTTCCGCGCCTCGCCACCATCGCCCACGCCGTCACGGCTCTCGGAAAACGATCATTGTCCATCGCGCTTGCGGTCAGAAGATCCGACACGCCCTCTTCACCATTCGTGTCCGTGACCGTCAACGTCTCGGCCGGTACATGACCCCGCTAGGCAACACATCCGGTGACCTCCACCCAGTCCCACATGTGCGCCGCCTCAATCCCCCCAATTCATCCCCATCCTCTCCCGAGCCCTGGCAGGGCGTGCACAGCCGGCTCGCGTACACACATCCCGAATCTCCGTCGCGTCGTGCTGTGCGCTCGGATGTCGACACCGGGGAACGCTCATGTCCACATTCCTGTAACCCCTGCCTGTGCAACATTACCCCACGGCGCAGTCTCCGGACCTTGCAACTACGTGAGCAGATCGCTCGGATTCGGGTCGGATTTCGGGTGCACAGAACGACGGAGCTCTCTCCGCCAGGTGCCGTGCGTGCGTGCGTGCCTCTCTTCCCCACAAACGCAAAATTCTCTTTGTAAGAATTAATCCATGGTCACCTGGCGTCCGTTGCATCGGTACTTTTGCCCTTCTGTGGTTCAAACTTCACCGGTTGTCGTACCGAGCGTATGCGGTTGTCATCGCACAGTCACTTCAGTGGTCAGCATGGGTCACCTGCATCGCGCAGGTCGTGATCAACATCGCCAATGACGTTAAAACCTTCTTGGAGGGCGGCCTCGAACCTGTGCCCAAATTGTCGCGCACGACGTGGCCGTCCCTCGCACGCTCTATTGCAAGACCTCCTCTTGGCTAGGATTGATGTGCCCGTTTCGTTTCATGTCCGTCGCAAGCAGTCTCGTGGTCCTCCACGCTTAGCAGGGGATGATGAGTCTGCTTCCGATCCGGGCTCCTGAAATAGATTGCGTTGTACTTCCGTGCTGAGACGGTATATTGTGTCACTCATGTGTCGACAGCGGCTCACACCTTTTGAACTTGAACTAAATTGCCTATTCACCCCCACCGTGCATCCTGTCCAAGCCCCGAGACGCGCGCCATCACGTCCGAGTCCGATGACCAACGTTTACAAAGTGATGGAACACCTTGCAAACAGCGATTCAGTTCCTCTGGTCGCATGCGCGCGGTGCGAGTGACCGGGAAGGTACACATATCAACAGAACGTGCGCTTCGGCTCTCGCACTCCACACAACGTGCTCATGGGTTCCGTCTCGTTCGTCTCATAAAGGTTGCGCAATTGTCGACACAGTGCGGGGAGATGTCACCATTGATTGGAAGATTCGAAGCAATCGTGATAGATACCCCCGCTCATCTCCGTCCGACGCCACATGCACATCGTCCAGGCAGTCAAAAACATACTCGTGCTTCTCCAACCCACATTCATCTATAAACATGGGCGGAGGTCATACGGATAACCTATTGTTGAACCTCGGATCGTCTTGCTCTAAACATAATCACGACCCCGTCCTCGCCAGGTCGTTCAGGCTCTTCTGACGGGTCACTTCAGTTCTTTTCCCCCTTGTTCCACCTTGCGTCCCTTCTCGCCTTACAAGTCACAGCACCATAAGCATAGCATGAAAACATATTATCCAAACCCCATCGGGACGCGAAAGACGCCATCGCTGACACCACCACCCCAAGAGCTGACTATGTAGTTAGTCAATTCGGACCACTCTCCCGTCCTCAATATTGTCATCCATCGCGTGATTCACGCCATCTCACTACCTGTTACCCATGTGCATGAGTACTAGTACTGACTGGGACTATTCACTCGCATATGTGTACGTGGGCTACGTTCGTGGCCGTGGCCTGGCCAGACCCATAGTCTATATGTGTACGTGGGCTACGTTTGTGGCCGTGGCCTGGCCAGACACATAGTCTATGTGCTCCACGGCTGGAGTTCGGGGTCTTAGATCTTAGGGGCCATGGTCGTAACTTGAGGGTTCGCGGGAGCTATTTTTCAATCGACGATCGAATATATCGATGAGGGTCAGTCAACTGTCAGTCAACAAGAATGCAATGTACCGCCCACTGTAAATAGTGCTCGCACCCCTGCCAGGGTATTGTACGATACCCGCAAGGTACCCCTCACGTAGTATGCATGCAACCCAGTCGCACTAGGGCACCTCTCCTCAGACGAAAACAGAGCACAGCGACTCGATTGCGTCAACAGACGACGTCTTGTACGTACGTGTTATACATCTACGATTTTGCGCAACATTCCTCTTCTTTCTCTTCGGACGCTCTCGACTATCTTTGTCTGCCCCAAAGCTCAGCCTGCCCTAACTTTTCTCTTCGGACGCTCTCGACCATCTTTGTCTGCCCCGAACGCTCAGCCTGCCTTAACTCCCCCACCCCCACCCCTTGCGATTAACACAACAACGAACTCCCTGCCATATCAGTCGAGCGACTCGAGGCCGTCGCGGACGTACTCTTCAAACAGCGACTTGTAGTCACGGTGCCAGCGCGAGAGCGCGGGTCGGCCTTCCGCAACGTCGCCCGCGCCCCACATGATCCGGAGCTGGTCGACCTCGCGGCGGGTCTCGTTGTCCGGGCAGAGGATGTAGAACTTGCCTTGGCGAACTTTGTCGATCTGTGTACGGAGAGAGAGAGAGAGAGAGAGAGAGGTCGTCAGCGTCTGCAGCCGAAGGCACGATCTCGCTGATGCGAGAAGACGACATCGGAGGCGTCCTGCTTACCATGTAGAGCACGCATTCCTGCGCAGTCCACGCGCCCGCAGGCTTCTCTTGACTCGAAGCGGAACCAGTCATGCCTGTCCAGGTCCATCCGGGACTGAAAGGGCTCAATCGAGTTAGCGTGGGGCGCCGACATGGGAACGTCAATGAATGGGGCGCACATGAGGAGATGAGCGGTAAGGTTAGCGTGCGCGGTTTCGCGAAGCTCATGCGCGAGGCTCTCCGTTAGCGACTTGACCGCCGCTTTGGTGGCATTGTAGGCGGGGTTTCCACTGCAAATCAAGACAAAGGCGTGAGCGTGGCGGCCAATATCGCGCGGAATGAATGGCGCGACTTACGGAGGGTTCGTGATTCCCTGCT
The DNA here is from genome assembly GCA_000743315.1 of Lignosus rhinocerotis TM02. Taxonomy (NCBI): domain Eukaryota; kingdom Fungi; phylum Basidiomycota; class Agaricomycetes; order Polyporales; family Polyporaceae; genus Lignosus; species Lignosus rhinocerus. The sequence continues at coordinate 24,418 of KN050096.1, read as the reverse complement.
TCGATCCCGTGTTGATGATCACGGAAGGGTTCTCTTGATGCAGCATGTTGGGAACGAACGTGTGCTGCACGTTTAGAACCCTGAAGACGCGTGGCCCGGGAAGTTACTGCAGGGTAACGGGATCGTGCGAAGATATGGAACATACCCAAACATGTTCACGTCGAAGACCTTGTGCCAGTTATCAAGGCCGCCCCAGGACGTGCCTTTGGGGGCAATCGCGGCGTTATTCATGAGCACGCCAACCTGCCAGAGCAGACAAGAAGAGAGCCGTGTGAGGTTATCGCCGTTCGCCGCATGTGCACCCAAAGCAGCGAAAGGGAGCGACGGAACGACTGGTGCGTCAGAGCTAGAAGCGAGCTAGCTCACCTCGCCCCACGCCTCGTACACTCTATCACGCAAGCGTTCGACCTGGTCGAGCTGGGTGACGTCCGTCGGGAGGGAGATCAGGTTGGCCTCGCCAATGATCTGCGCAACCTCCTTCGCCGTCCCGCTCAGGCCCTCCTCGTTTACATCCGCAATCGCGATCTTGAGCCCGATCCTGGGTAGATGCAATGCATTGGACCTGAGCACTGAGGCACGGGATGGATGGATCGTGAGGCGACTCACTTTGCAAGCTCGACTGCTGCCGCGCGGCCTATACCGCTCCCTGCGCCGGTGATCACTGCGACGCGACCTTTGTGAATGACAGGATGTACCTCGTCGTCCATGGGTGCGACTGGGTCGTAGGAATTTGGGCGTAGAGGGGAAGGTCTACGACTGGAGTTGGCTGACGAGAGAGTGAGAGTCATGGTATAAATACAACCGTAGGAAAGAGAGGGAGAGAATGAGTAAGACCAGTGAAACCGGAGAAAGCGACGGAAAGCACAACAAACTCCGTTATATAAGGACGACCCCATTCGTTATGACGTCGAAGGCGCGCTGCACCCTTCTCTCAAACGAGCGCTGACTGGGGTGCTCCAGCGTCTTTCTTCTTAACTTCAGTCTTTGCTGCGAGCTGGGCAAGTAACATCGAGCGAGAACAGTGAGGATTGCGGCGAAACACAGGTCTGATAAGTCAGGAACTAGTGAGAATCCTATCCCACAGCAATACCACTGATCTCTGCGCAGACGGACTTTGAAGGTGCCCACAAACTGCCCCCGGACACCTCCGAGTCCTCAGTCGTTGAAGGGTACCTTGGACTTGAACTTCTCCCACCACGACACGCGTATGACACACTCGAACATGAGCTTGGAGGTGGAATACACGGTGCGGAGGTGAAGATAAACACGTTATTACGGAAGTCCGGAAGTAGTATCTTCTACTGACACACAGGCGATGTGATGATGTGAATAACCGTTTTCATCGACCATATCTCGGCGGTGCAACTCACGCTCACCATCCAGGAGATACTTGATCAATTGGCCGAAGATTTCTGTACGAGCGGGTGTTAGACAGCATGTAGGCATCGGACGCTCGATGTCCGTCCTGATAACCCAATGGAATCTGAAACCTTGACCAAACTTCCTTCGTTATCATGCTGCCCGACGCCTACAGAAGCTTCTGAAGTATTGACAGTCCCTCGTCGTTCAACGGAACGAAGGCCCATGATATACTGCTACAGATGTGTAACGCTAATGGCATCCGTCTGGCTCAACCAACTGAGTGACAGCGACGAGTTCAGACGAGAGTGCTTTGTCAGTAATCACCTTCCCTGTGCTATCACTGACTGAATTACATCTCTCAGATGCTTCAAACCATCGCCCTGCGCGTTCTCCATCTGGAGGCGTGTCATCTATCGCTCCTTATCTCTGCTACTTGACACCAATCAACGCGGCCTCGTCTAAATGACAAAGCAGCGCAGGCGGCCACGCCGGCATGTTTCAGAGCGAGCTCCTTCCATGCATGTTCATCATGAGCATAACGACGTCCATGACTCCATCGCAGACCTAGCCTCACCGATGCCGTAACCTGCCGATTATCTCCATGCAATGATCCCTACTACTAACCACAGACGTCTAGTCGTTCCAGGACGAGCGCGGGGCTATACTGCTTCTTGTGTCAAGCTGGTCCCAGAACAATAATCAGCGCGTAGAGTGTCAGTCTGGGTTACAGGATGGGCAAACGTTAAGGGGCAGATCGCCCTAGTCTGTTTGATAGACTGCACCGTTGTACGTTCCTCCTTCCATCGCGATTGAGTGCTGCTCATGGCTTGCAGCGCGTGTATAATCATTACTTCACTATTGCTATGGCGGCTGGGAGTGATGGCGCCACTCCCCTTGGAGCTGACCTACCTATGGCATCTTGATAGCTATCCTGGCGATACATTACTGAATATGCTGTGCTGCGACCCGCGTATTCGCGCGACTCGACCTTCTGGATGGCAACTCGAGGGGTCAGTATATGGACGAACCTATGGGTTATCAGCACTTCCATCCCAGTTGGGAGCGACTATGACCATCAACGCGCTCCTGTACGCTCTTGGCACGCTAAGGTATTCATCAAGACTGCTTTCACCTCCTTCGAGAATGACAGTGGATGGATCGATGGTAGGCATACACACTTATTTTACATGCGATGAACCGCACGCTCGCTCACATCATGACAAACGGATAGGGCATTGCTGTTAGACAATACTTATGCCGTGTGTCTGGAGACGTAGACGCTGCGTTCCATGGAGGACGGAGTGTCCTTCGTTGTCCTTCGACGATCCCGCAGCACACATATATGATGAGCTCTCTAGGGTGGCCTGCCTGCACAGCACCTATCCTCACCCCAGTAGCAGCAGTGGATGAAATCCTCATGAGCGCTGCGCCGTTCGTGACCGCAACTCTGTCCCTATGCTACTACGAACGAACATCACGCCCCCAATGAGACAGTTCCTCTTCGATGTCCCTGAAAACACGACCTGCTCGCAGGCTGGAGCTAGTATTGATGAAGTGGCGCTGTTCAAGGCGTAGATGCCTCCAAATTTGTCGTATTCGCACGAAAGGGCAATCGTGATTGCATGTGTAGTAGTACATAGCCTGGAAGTGCTGTATGAACGTCTAGTGAGCAAAATCGTATCGGTTAAGTACAAATGGTACGTTCACTTCCAGATACTGATTGCAGCATATGTCGTACGTTCACATCATGTCATAGTAACTCGCACAGAAGCAAACTTCCCTTCCACCAGGGGCCCATCCGTGGCTAGGTCGGACGCTGTCAGCGTGCCCGAGGACAAGGATGAGGTAAACTCAGAGAGGCCTACAGAAAACAAGTACTCGCATACAGATGGCTGCCCACTGTGACTGGGATCATGAGGTGCAGATATATTTACCGCAATTGCAGCGATGGTTGCCGAAGGTCCTTCCTGGGCGAGGGACTCTAGTTCTCCCGGGCCAGCGACCAACCCATTCAATTCCACTATCCGTTCACCCGCATCCTCTCTAAGGCTCGGGCCGGCAAGATACATCGCCCCGTTGGCTGGGTTGAATATGTAGATCTGGTCTGGGTGTGCGTGAGAACTGCCAAGCTGTATGACTTCGGGAAGCATGATGAGGGTGAATGGCTGTGCCGTGGTAAGCCCTTGAGGAGTGCAATGCGCCATCCCCCATGCTCTGGATACCATTGTTCCGATGGAGCTCAGGGTGCGCGGGGCCCATCGGAATCCCGGGTGTCTGAGGAACTTGGTGGTGGCAGCGTAGTTGATCATGATGTCTGCTGGCACGGTCTTCAGCTCAAGGAAGAAGACTCTCATGCGTCCATCAGCATCCTGCTTTGCGAGCAGCTTCGCAGGGTCAACCCCGAGAAGCCCCGCGATCGCGATCGTCTCGTCTTCCGGCTTACTGGTGGTTCGATATTGCAGCAGGCCGGCAATGTCTATGAACGAAAATGTATTATGTTGTGCGCGCCGTGATGTCCTCCATGACATTAGAAGAATGTTGTCGATGGGAAAGCCATACAGGGCCAGATCGCGAGAAACGGGGCCAAGAGATGATGGCACTGGTTCCAAGGAATGTGTGAATGTATCTTCCAGCTGGTTATTAGGGACGAGGCAATCAGAGAACTCGAAGTAGAGATCCTGGGCCAACAGCGCCTCTTGCAAGGTCCATACACGCTGCATCCAGGAAGATGTCACGATCCGCAGAGCAATCTCCTTCAGCAGGCTTTGAGAAGTGCAGAGTGTGCGAAATCCGGAGTCGAACACGACCACCTTTTCCGCACGCTGGTACGTCTCGGCCATGAGACGAATCGCACTTTTACGCAGCTCCGTCACTTCAGGCACGCAGAGCGCGTCCACCCAAAATGCGCCCCCTGCAACGAGCTGGCGTGCATAGATTGCGATGCGCGAGATTTGACAGGTGGGCAGTCCTGCTTCGGTCGTGCTTCCGAGTCCATCCGCCCAGACATGGGAATCGCGATGTATGGACCGTCCGTGGCGCTGCGTACCGAGAGCGCATTGTCCTCGTACACAATAACTGGGATGCTTCCTGATGATAGGAGCTCCAAGACGCGAGTGAGAGATGGGGAGAGGAATGGGCAGGATGAGTCGAGGCAAGATGGGGCATGCTGTGTCTTGTATGTGGCGGTATCGACATTGTGTGCAATGCAACGGTCTCTGGTACAGGTCGCATGCTCTCTTGCAGAGCGCCTCAGGAATGGCGACGAAACGCTTGCATACGCTAATGCTTGGAGACCAAAGGTAAACAAGTTAAGAGTGTACGGGCACCAACCATTAGCTGCTATCCTTCTCTCGTAGGCGTCGAATGCTGCTGCCTCTGCTGCGGAACAAAGTGGTACGCGTCCTTGACGGATGTTTATATGGTCACGGAGGGCCCTCAAGGTATTGAGTATCCAATCAGATAATGTGACTAGGCTGCATACAATTTCGTCCATGGCCTGTGAGGTGAGTCCCAAATATGCATCACTGAAGGATCCGTTCGGAGATCGCTTGTTAGCCGTGTACTCTTCAATCGCTGACAGCGCCCAGGTCACCATATCGTGAGCATGTTTCACCTGCCGAGAGACAAAGGTATGATCTGCAGTTGTCGGATACTGGAACAGCCAATACGAGACGAGTATAGAAACCTTCTTGCTGGTCAGGGCGAGAGTCCCATCCGGCTGGGACGATAGGAGGAGAGACTCCGGGATCTGCATACCCGTAATCGCCTCCAATACACCAAAGGATAGAGCGCTTTGCCAGAGCGCAAGATGTTCCGATGGAGATGTCGCAGCAGCAGGAAGGCGTATCCAAACGTATGCACTGAGCGAGGTAGCATGGCGGTGACGATCGTGACGAGCACCTAGCCAGGTCATGTTTGGGAAATAGAGGAGGTCTTCGCGTATGGAGGAGGACAAGTCAAAGCTTTGGCATTCCTCGTGGCATGGAATCACTAGGACTTGAGCGTGATCTGTAGATAAAATGACCGTGAATCCTCAATTGCACCCTGAGACGCAGAGAAGGCGCACCGTTGAATGACGCAGGGGACGGGGGAATTCCCTCTCTGTGTGATCGGGTGGACCAGGGCATAGGCGACCAACGTTCAGTTCTTCTCATGTAGAAACCCAACGCCAGATGCTGTGTGAAGTCGACAATGAATGTCTTGAACTCCTCCAGGTCATTGTGGTTGGTATTGGATAAGCTACGTATCACCGAGAGCGCACGCTCATGAGCGCTGATCTTGAACTCATTCTCGCTGAGATCTTCGAAGTAATTCCAGGCGCAGAGGAAGAAGTGGATAACAGTCTCTGCTCCAGAGGACACAACAGGCGAGAGAGGTAGTAATGGGTATGTGGTCAGGTAGTATCGGTAGGATAGAAAATTGACCAAGGTTGCACAAGCGACACCAGCTTTCTCTAGCGTGTGACGGGTACGGGAGAAATCGCACATTGCGTCACGTATCAAGACTAGCAGCTCGTCTAATGCTTCTGCAGGAGGTATGGGCACTTTGGAAGCACCATCTCTAGCAGCCCTTCGTAACACCTTGGAGAGAGATCTCATTCCCCGTTTCACAAAGGCTTTCAATTTCTGATGTCGTGAGATAACATCATTCACGGAAGTGAACGAGACAGTGCCACTCACTTCAACAGCTCTGACATTCGGCTCCATGGTAATGGCAGGCGGTGTGAAGGACAGGTGGAGGGATGGATTCACAGTCGCCGTGAGCAGGGGCCTTTGTCTGCGCCCCTCACACACGTGTTGGAACCGTGGCTTCAGACGGCGTTTCCATGACGGTCCGGAAGGCACAATTCCCTGGTCGAATACGGGAGAACCACAGCTTTTAGTAGACTTGCGCCGGCTATGCTCCATAGACACGAAATAGGGCACCCGAGGAGAGACTCACCCAGATGGTCAGTGCTTCACCCTCAACTTGTAGTAGCGTAGGAAGAGCAGGTCAGAGATGTGAGCGGGAGGTGCAAAGAATGAACAGGTCTGGCATTCAGGATTCATGTGCTACGTTGTACCTTGGTCGGACTCGGCGTTGTGAGTGATGCCGCTGGCTTCGGTGCACGTCAGGTGTGCTCCTAGGTGAACTTGGATAAACCCAGATGCATTCCAGACTGGCAAGAACTAGACAGCCATCTAGGGTACAAACGGATTCTGTCAAAACTGTGTGCCCTGATCACATATCGAGGTGTAGGCTCTTGGCGAGGATACGATAATCACCACGATATGTCGGACATCCTCAACACCTACATTTCTACTCACGAAGAGATGCTCTCCCGGAACGCTCACAAACCATCGGATTTTCACTTCCAGGGCTGTCACTGTGAGACAGCAGTGTAATGTGTCAGTTCTCCATAAGACCAACGACGAGACTTACTGGCGGTCCGTATATCGTGCGCGCCATGGTGTCGATGTCCCCTACCGATGGGTGCGTTTCCAGTACTAAGAATGCGTGAGTGCAGTTGAACGGGATGGCATTGAGTAATAACATATCAATATTGATTCAACAGGTTTCACGTTTCAAATTACTTTCTCACATAACATCAGCCGACAAATCTCTTCAAATCTCTCATGTTTTATTTTCTGCGCTTATCCAAAGTGTGCGTCATAGATCAGTGTATAAGTAGGGACACGACAGGATTACATCAGGATATGATCAACGTTACGGCTTTGCCCCTTGGACATGAACGTTGTTGAACTTTGATGTTCACCACCATACATCCACCAGTTCAAACTTTAACTCATCAAATATCACACACTTGAAAACTTCGAGCCGGATTACATGTATCCTGGGCATACTAAGCACGGCAGATCACTCTCTTCTCCACATTCCCGTATGTACAGACTAAAATACAGTGCTCGCTGAATGACGTGCTTGGCAGTCGGATGCGCCAATCCAATCATGCACAAGCTTCAGGGCGTTGAATGTGCAGATTCCTCAGTGCGGGTTTCTGGTTGTTGTCGACTCTCTGCTAATAAACGTTGAGTAGACGTGTCATCTTCTTTGTAAGAGTGAGTTACTGTCGATTTCCTGATCACAGGTTCTATCAGGCTGGCAAACGTCGGCTCTGTGACTGAGAATATGCTGCACAGGGCGTTGGTTTGACAATGAGTACGTTCATTCGCAGAGGGACAGCACTCCAGAATGCTCCATTGGGTATATATGTACATAAATAGTACTTGGCAAAACATATGAGCACTAGTACTGAATCACCGCCCATCGAGTCAGCAGTGAGTCATCAGTACTCGTCCCCCTTAAAAATCGAGCGGATTCTGAAACTAAAGCTCGACAGCCACGTAGACACCATGGACGTGCACCCAAACGGCAAAACCAATGTACAAGGACCGTTCGAAATGTCTACGTTGAGTATGGAGTTGGGCGACAGCCATCCGGATAGGCCGACGCTCTCTGTGCAGTCATCCATGGCTCCCATGCGCGGTGTGGAGCCGCAAGAGGGTGCCAACGTCCAGGAGCTGCCTCCGGTGGACGGGGGTATCGGAGCGTGGACGTTCTGTGCTGCGGGTTTCGTTTTGGAGATGATGACCTGGGGGTTTGGCTTCAGGTTGGCTCTTTTGCTCTTACTACTCTGCGCTATGAAGTTCGCTCGCTGACTTCGGATGTGATAGTTACGGTATCTTTCAAGGTACCTCTTTCCTCTGTTTTGAAGAGTCTTATGATTCTCATTAAAACACGTAGATTACTACACCTCACATCCACCCTTCAACACATCTTCTGGGATCGCGATCGCTGCTATCGGTACTGTCGCTCTCGCCCTTCAGTACGGAGGGGTAGGTTTTACTGTATGACCTCTCGTGAACATGGTTGAATTTCAGTGCGAATAGGTCTTCTTCCTGTCGTTCATCGTGGCGAGGTATCCGGACTTCCTCCGACTGGGAATGTGGTTCGGCCTGGGCCTCTACTTTGTATCTCTTTTTGCTTCTAGCTATGCGACCCAGGTTTGTTTGCGCCAAGCTCAAGTTTATGTCATGACCACATTGACAACTGGTATGAACGCAGGTATGGCAGCTGATCCTGCTCCAAGGCGTTGGCGTTGGCATTGGGGGCAGTATTTTGTACGTGCCTGTCATCAAGCTCCTTCCGGAATGGTTCTCTCGGCGACGTGGTCTCGCCTGTGGGATCATTTTCTCCGGCACCGGTGTGGGAGGCTTTGTGTTCCCGTTCGTGTTGAATACACTCCTCGAGAATGTTGGCCTCCACTGGACGTTACGGATTTGGGCTATCGGCACCTCAGTGTGCTCCGGTATCGCGCTTTTTGGCATGCGAAGTCGATTCCCGACCCCGAAGTATGGTGTTACTACTCAACGACGCCCGAAGTTCATTCCTCCTCATTTTGATTGGCTCAAGAATTCCCTGTTCTGGAGCTTCGTGAGTTATACAAGTGTGTTTCGATTGCCTTAATCCTCAAGGTCCGTCATATCGCCAGGTCATTACGAACCTGATGCAGGGCCTCTCATACTTCCCGGTCTCGCTCTATATCGCCGCGTTCACCGGCAAGATTGCAAATCAACTGGCTGCGACTGTGGTTCTCTCGTTGTTTAACGTATCAGCTGTTGCTGGCCAAATCATACTCGGACATCTTAGCGACAGGTTGCCATATCCATCTCTCATGGTCTTCTGCGCAGTGGGGAGCGCTCTTGCGACTTTCTTCCTGTGGGGCTTTGCGAACGCCGCGATCTATCTGTACTTCTTCGCAATCATTTTTGGTGGCCTAGTGCGTATCCTCCCTAAGATCCATTCACTTATCCTTTCTCACAGAGAATGTCTCAGAGCGGTGGATTCTCCTCTAGTTGGCCAAATGCGGCGGCTGAGTGCGCCGGGAACAGACCTGAATACGCTGGATTGACGTTCTCGGGGTTTGCCTTCTTCAAGGGCATCTCGGCCGTCGTTGGTCCCATCATCTCTGGAACGCTCCTGGAGGCTGGAAAAGGCTTGTCCATGAGCCACGGGTTTGGTCGGCTCGGATATGGTGCGGTAGAGATCTTCGTCGGTGCCTGCGCGTTGGTCACCGGTGCGGGCAGTGTAGCGGTCGCACTGGCAAGACAAAGGGTTGTATCATCATGAAGTTTGTACCCTGAATTCTGTTGTTACAACTTTTACTCTGAGCTTATACACGCGTATGATGCTAAGAGACTTGCTGGGTGAATACTGTACTACATCATCTAGTGTTACTTGGTGAAGTTTCAGAGGCTTTTGCCATTCAGGCTGCAAAAACAACATCGGACCACATCCCACCGGAATGATGGAATACCCGAGCTTCCCCACTGGGTTCGATGACGCCCAGGCCCCAACGACGCACAGAACTACTCCGACGTCGTGCTACATGTCTTCCTCGTCGTCCGCAGTGACATGCAGACCGTTTGGTTCCCTGTCCCCGTAGCTACCCTGTTTCGTCGGATCGTCAACGTCGTCTCGACACTCTCTATCTCTCACCACTACCTGGCCCAGTCACCTGCTGATCCCGACAAACCATACACGTTCCGATGGCCAGCTTGGTGGTCCGCTACTCGGGAACTCAGTTCTCATAGCCTTTGTGGAACATCCCCTGCGAACCAAGCGGAGGCATGTAGTCAGTTGGTGACCGATAGCTCGGACGTGGAGGAGCCCCCATCGTACCCTTCATCATCCAGCTCGCGGACTCTAGACCAGATACATCTGCTCATTCATAATCCCGCATTGTATGACCCATTACGCAAACCAAGATACCCTATTGTGCTCTGTCATGGTACGTGATCAAGATGGCTTCCAGCTCATGGCATCGACACGAACCCTAACTAGGACTGTACGGCTTCGACGTGCGCGGGCCGTCGGCCTTCCCAATCTTACAACAACATTATTGGTCTAATGTCTTGAATGTGTTGAGAGGAAAGGTCGGCGCAGAAGTTCTGGTGACAGCGGTGCCAAGGTGAGTACCCGACTTTTCATTTTCGCATACACAACTGATGTCCCTCAGTACTGGCTCGGTATCATCTCGCGCCGAAAACTTGGACAAATTCTTACGAGACAAGGCCCCTGCGCGCGGGGTTAACTTCCTTGCCCACTCCATGGGAGGACTCGACTGTCGATACCTCATCACTCACCTCAAGCCTGAGGAGTATGTACCTCTTTCGCTTACGACAATTGCAACCCCACATCGTGGTAGTCCCTTCATGGACTGGTGCAGAGTGAGTTCCTCCTCTATCCCCGCCGTTCTATTGCTATAAGGCTGCTCTAGCAATATATCGGGCTCGGGCGCCACAAGACCGAGCGGCCTGGTGCGCGTTGCTTGGGCACAGAGACGGCTCTCGAGCAGGAAGGAGTTCCCTCGCAGGACAAGCAGATCACCTCCGTGAAGTCGTTGCTCTCGATCGCATCACTGCCTTCCTCATTCACTACACTGCTCCTATCCCTCCTTGATTCACCCGCCTACGCTCACCTCACCTCCACTTATCTCAATACCATCTTCAATCCTAACACGCCTGATGACCCCGCCGTCAAGTACTTCAGCGTCGCCGGCCGGCTTTCAAGCATGAATATATGGCATCCGCTTTGGCTACCGAAGATGGTTCTCGATGGGTTCGAGGAACGAGAACGTGCTCGCATGCGAGAAACTGGCCACCCTATCGCGGAGTTAGACTCGGAGTGGGGCAACGACGGGCTCGTAACCGTGCAGAGCGCGCGATGGGGCGAGTTCCTCGGCGTCTTGGAGGGCTGCGATCACTGGGAGCTGCGCGGCGCGCGGGGGCTTGACGTTGACCTGCCCTCGATACCTGGCGCAGACAATTGGAACCTCGCCGACTGGGGCAAGTTTGTCCGCGCGTGGAAGCGAGAGGAAAAGGCAGCGGCGAAGAGTGCGGGCGCGGCGCTTGCGACCGCCGGTGCGGGAATGGGGGATGGGGAGAGGGAGGACCGCAGGCGCACTCGGGACGGGGAAAGCATGAACTCAGACGAAGTCGTCAGGAGCTCTACGGACAAATTGTCTGCTGTCTTCGATTGGATCGTCGACCAGGTCCCCTCACCCCTTGCGCCAGGCAACAGGAACGGCGGGAAGGTCAGAGAACGAGAGAAGGTGAGGGAGAAGAGCACGAAGCCGGCAGAGCGGAATGACCTTGCGACGAAGATGGACCTTGAGCGGTTCTACGTCGCGCTGTGTAGGAAGCTGTACGACGAGGGCCTATGATGCCGCGCAGAGATATTGTTACGGTGCGTCACCCTCGTGCCTGTATCATAATCGTGTACCATAGTGGCCTGTAATCGGCAGTGCTTGGATGCTTTGACGATCCCGTTTGTTACTCCGCCCGCGTACCTGCAGCGGTTTGACATCGGAGTCGGAACTCCCTCGAAGCCCGCAGGTTATGAGACCGGTCCGTCCATCTCGGAGGAACCACCTTCCAGGCATGCAGATTCCCCGCAATTCTCTTTACATAGTGCATATGCATCCAGGAGACCTCGTGTGTGTGTTCCCCGCTTGGAATGCGATATTTCCGTACTGACAATCCGTGGACAATGGACATCTGTGCTGGAAGTCCAAGTACTGCTAGCGCTCGCGTGGATATTCGGCAGAGGCTTCACAAGCAAGCCATGCATATTCGTTGCGCTGCGTGGCACCGACGATGCTTACTCAGGTGGCGATCTGCCATTGTGCAAGAGAGTGTTCTGAGACTGAGCGTGATCAGTGTCTTGAGCTGCTTCCCATGGCATGCCTGATACTGGCCTTCAGGGATAGAGGGACCAGCTCACGGAACTTGTTCATCCGATGAACACGTCCGCAAGCTCACTCCTCATCTCGAGTAGATGTTCCAATCAGGCTCTGCGACCTCCTTATCTCACCTGCCTGCTCGGACGCGTCGCGAGCAGGAATGCAGAAGTTTGTTGCTGCGACGCCCGAATGTTCATGCATTGTATTAAACCAGACATTCGATCATCTGGACAAAGCGAGTGTGTACATGCTGTATAGCTGCAAGAGCGCAGGGGCTCTTCACATCCGCGCCCGTCTTGGATGGTGTTCTTCATGTTGACCCAGAGCTACCATCCAAGCAAGATATACGCTGCCGGACAGTTACCGTTCACTACGGGCACCAACCTGGACAAAGGTCGGCACGAATCCTCTTTGACCCTTAACCAATGCTAACATCTCCTAGAAACGCCTTCTGTATACACCGGTTTCTAGATGACGTCGCACTCACGTGTGATAAACAATGCGCCGTTTTGGTATCAGAGTATGTACACATCACGCGTCAAACCAGACATTCGATCATCTGGACAAAGCGAGTGTGTACATGCTGTATAGCTGCAAGAGCGCAGGGGCTCTTCACATCCGCGCCCGTCTTGGATGGTGTTCTTCATGTTGACCCAGAGCTACCATCCAAGCAAGATATACGCTGCCGGACAGTTACCGTTCACTACGGGCACCAACCTGGACAAAGGTCGGCACGAATCCTCTTTGACCCTTAACCAATGCTAACATCTCCTAGAAACGCCTTCTGTATACACCGGTTTCTAGATGACGTCGCACTCACGTGTGATAAACAATGCGCCGTTTTGGTATCAGAGTATGTACACATCACGCGTACGTGCATTCAAACGGGTTTGGTTTGGACTTACCCTCGCATTAGCTAGAAGTGACTGTCACTGCAAGTGTATGCAATGAAGCATTGCGCGTCTTTCGCACATGAGGACACTGAAAAGTGGTTGCACAAAGCAGCCCATTTTCTCATGTGACAAGCGTTCATGACGGGAGAGGCGTACAGTGTTGCGTACAGCCTCGTCATAGCGATCCTTGTGGTACAGAGGTTTGTTCTGCCTCAGAGTCAGACGCTCAACCCTTTTGTTGTGGTGACTGTAACCAGCTTGCCACACAGACGCGAGTGGCCCAGCCAAAGCGGTCCATCGATACGAAGCTTTGGCTCACCAGATGCTGAGCAGGCTCGTATTTGTATACCGTGTCCTGGCTGCTTTTGCTACAACCAATTGGGCATATAACTTGAAACACTGACCAAGGATGCTCTTCTCACCAAGGTTACAACAACCACACTTGCCACTCGCTGTCAGCACCAGATGTCTAACTCGCCGTGCCTGCGTCAAGGGTCATACGCAACTTACCCCCCGACGATATCCTACGCCGCTCCTCCAGGTGTTCAACCCGAGCAAATTCGAAGGACAAGCGCGAAAGGCCCCCGATTCTTCACATCGCACCCCCAACCACTCAACGCCCCGCCTTATCAAATGCCAACCACAGGCTTCCCGGATGCGTCAAGCGACCTGGATGGGGACGTGATAGAGGAGAACGTACCCCCTCCCGTCGACCTGAAGATGCACTTCTTTCGGACCGCAGAAGACGAGGTCATGCTAGCCGCGTTCGGCCTCACGAGCTTCGATTGCTCGGACCCGAGGGTGTGGGATTGTGCCGCCTTCGACGCGTGGCACGCGCAGCGTCTCGCGACAGCTATGCTCACCTCGCAGGACCTCTACAAGAGCCGGCGCCTGCTCTCCTGCGCACACATCGACCTGGGAGCGCACACGGGCAAGTTCGCGCCACTCGCGATCCGGGCGCTCGTTCCCGCCAACAAGCAGGGCATGCCGTGGAAGTTCGCGTGGACGGGCCTGTGCCGGAAATACGCCACCATGGGCGACCTGAAGTGGCAGCACAAGTCTGCGGGCGCCATCGTAAAGCTGCAGGAGAGTTGGGCGGTGGATGCGGGGCGGCCGTTGCTCGCGCTCGCGTGGTTTTGCGTGGAGACCGCTTTAGAGCAGAGCGAGGACAGGTGCAGGAGGGTCGCGTCTCTCATTGAGATCCTCACCGTCCGATTCACGGAGAGGAAGGTTCTCCATGCGTTTGTCTTTTTAGAGGTGTTGAAGCGATGCGTGTGGGAGGAGTTTGAAGGCTGGTGGCAGCCAGTGAGTACGCGAACAGCTCTTTGAGGTATCCCTACTTACCACTAGCAAACACAGGGAGCATCTGGGTTATCGTCGCGCCCGTACAGGTCGCGTCCGGCCGCGCATTCCGCCGCACTCGCCATCGTCGCATTCATTGGCGAGCTCTTCAAGTCTTCTGTGCTCAAGAAACATTTCATCTTCCGCGTCATGAACCTGCTCATCCTGCACATGACGACGATTGAGCAGGTGCGCGCTGTCCGGTTACTGCTGTCGTTATGCGGTGACAGGCTACGCGAGACCGCTATCGGGCTCGTCCGCGTGTTCAATTACAATCTGTCGCGAGTAATGACGAGCTACATGCATGGACCGCGAGGTGTACACATGGATGAACTACGGGAGCACTGGCAGGTGAGCATGTTCTGGGTTGAAAATGCCAGACTACTCACCAGAGCCGTACATAGGAAGTGCAAAGGATCATCGCCAGGTGGACCGCTGCGCCACCTGACTCGGAGCAGACAGACACGGAGAGTGACGCCTCATCGACACCCAAATCGTCTTCTATTCCTTATGGATCCACCATCTGGTCGAGCGCACAGCCAAGCCCTGTTGTATCGACTTGCGGTCAGGCAGCGAACCCTTCATGCGTCTGACGCGCCACATCGTGATCCTTATCTCCACTCTCGATTTTCTCCTTTACGAAGACGCTCCTTCGTCCTCTTCTTGATGTACATCACAGACCTAACCGAAGCCGTCTGTATCACCCTCTTTGCGCCAGCATGTTCACTGTTAGACCATGTTGCATTTCCCCGTACCAGAGTATCATATAACCTGAATCAAGATGTCAGATCATTATCGCCATATGATGAGTATATACTGGCCTTGGGTCTCTGAAGAGGCCATCTAGAATCAAAGCTTGCGCTGGTCAGGTATGTGCTCCTTCGCCCATCGGGCTGTCTCTTCGGTCGCGTTCCACAGCACGTTCAATCGTGGGAGCTTCCATTTCACGGCATCTCCATGCATGGGTGGCAGGATCGCGAGGATCGCTAGACACATGTATGTGTGGTACGGGTCTGAGAGTTAACTTGAGTTTGGTATCCTCCACGCAAAGGGGGCAGCACCGCCTACCTGGGTTCTCGCCAGGCGCCTTGGCAAGGCCGCCGTACTTGAACTGGCACTGTGCAAGAAAGCTCGCCATGGCGCGTTCGTCCACAAGATCCCCAACGCCGAGGATCTGCGACGACAAGTCAGAAGTCGACGCCGACGGGATTGAGGAGAGGGACTGCCTACGCTCAGAGAGGCTCCGCACCAGAAACAGTAGCACGCATCTGCCGACTTGCTTGTCCGTCCGGAGAACCCCCCAGATCCAGTTTGGTTC
Source organism: Lignosus rhinocerotis TM02 (assembly GCA_000743315.1). Lineage (NCBI taxonomy): Eukaryota > Fungi > Basidiomycota > Agaricomycetes > Polyporales > Polyporaceae > Lignosus > Lignosus rhinocerus. The sequence continues at coordinate 8,763 of KN050096.1, read as the reverse complement.
TGGAGCAACCAACGGATCGTACGGGAGCGCTGTGCTCCGATCAAGCGTGTCGCGCTGGGGGATGTAGGGGTGTCGGGAGCCATTTGTAGCGCCGCGATTGCGCAATAGGATGTTCCTCCTGCGTTCCACGGTAAGCTTACTTGACTTCTTTGACTGGTGAGTCGATACCTAATGCCTCTCCAAACTGTGTCTGTCCGTACCCGCCCTCGTAGCTCTGCGGAAGGTGTAGTCAGCTGCAGGGCGATAGAAGCAACTGGAACAGAACCGACATAACACCTCTGAATATATGCAATGGCACGATCAAGGTCAATGCCCGACCAGTCGTCAAGCAGGCTGCTAATGACGAAGGCGCAATAGAGCATCCTGAGATCAGATTCTCCGCCGTTGGGTAGAGCAGAGAAACTGGAGGGAAACGGTTCAGCAAGAGGGCACAGAAGATCACAACGACCTTCCCACCATCCGTCGTCCTGCTGGCATGCTCCCAGGAAGCGCAGTACGCCGGGTCGGTCGAGTTTTGAGAAGTCATCGCGCAGCATTGCGAGAGAAAGCAAAGCGGTGTACGTCATTACTAGATGGGGTGTATCATACTCTGACGGGTTGCCCTGGAGGAAACGTTAGATAGCTTCCCGATCCGGGGAGTTCACATACTTCGTAGTCTTCCGGAGTAATGTAGGGGCTAGGACGAAAGCCTGAGCCGTATTCTCCGGCTGTCCATGGACCGCCAGTCAGTATAACCGAGACTGAACAGGTACAGAGGAAATGCGCGAACAGATATGCTGTTCCCACAGCCAATCCTTCCATGCATCGCGATCAAGCGCACTGCTTTGAGATTCTATCGCCTGGAGAATATCGAGGGTGCCTAGACAGTAGAACGCCAATGCTATTCTGATTTAGAGTTGGGTGCATGTCAGATGTGTGGATTACGGTCAAGATCCAGACAAGGTCAGATGAGGTTGTTGTCGTACTTTGATGAGTCGAGTTCGACCTGGCTGAAGGGAAGGCCGATGAGGCATCTCCGGGCGTGAGAAGCGTGGCCAATTCTTGAAAATGCCGGAGCTCCAGACATAGGTATAGAGAGGTCTTGCAAAGTTATGATGATGGATGAAGAATCAAGAGGTTAACGTAATACTCTTGTGGCAAGTGAGGATGAATCGGGATGCCGATAGCTTGTGATCCTAACAAGGTCAAACAACGCGAATGCGAAAAATTCCCCAACGTGAGCTGGTGGGCTGAGTAGAACTTCGAACAATGTATAACGTAAGAGTTGCTGTGCTAAGCTGGAGAAAGGAACGGGCTGAGACCCGGGTGCGTCCCATGGTCACGTGTACTGGTCGCGCGTCGCGAAGCTCCCACGTGCCAGTTGTCGTAGCCTACCCTGAACTGATTCGATCATATCTTAATATACCAGCGTCTCCTGCAATCACTCCTCAATGGACTCCTTGGTCCTGTCTTGCCGACATTAAGCTTCGGTCGGGACGGTACCAAGAGGCTACATACCCAGGGAATCTGGTGAGTACCTCTCATCTTTCGCGCGACCATCTTATCCTGAATAATATCAATCCCATCGACAGCTGTTGTACGCGCATGCTGCTGATGTAGCACCATGCAAGTGTGTGCACGGTGCGGCAGCGCCTCTCGGGTGACCGCGGGTGTTGAGTTGGTAGTGTCTTTCTTCCAGGACCGCCTCGATGCTGATGTTGTTGCTTCCTCTGACAGAGAGAATGGGCGGGAGGCCGACATACACACAACGTATGTGCGTCCCGGTCCCGATGCCCCTCGTGTGTAAGTAGTCGCCCCGCTCCTCTATCATCCTGTCTCCTCATCGTTCCCCCCACCCTAGCAACCCAAACTAACCGCAGCGTTTTGCCGCGCCGGCGTGCTTCCCGGATTGGCTGACAGGCGGGGTGAAGCTTGAACATCCTGTTTCTCGACGAATCCTGGCACCGCCGATGATAACAAATCAAGTATACCAGGACATCCGTTGTGTCACCCTTCCAGTCCTGCGCATTGTGTGATCGCGCTCTCTTTCTGACGCGAAGCTTGATGGGGGTGCTGGTTCTGTATGCACTCATGTGCGGCGCAGTTTCGTCAATTCAATTGTGTTGTGCACGATCGCAGGCGTCGTTTGGAAAACGTATCTCGTGGATATGCTCCGTATCTTCAGCGCAATGACTGCGGCGCGCACGGTGAGTTCGTTACCCTGACCAGAATCTCCCGCGGACTGTCAAGGTGCCGGTTGTTCCCAGACTATTATATCTCAAACCCTGTTCAGTGATGCTGTGCAAGCTGAATGATAAAACATGTGTCGGAATCACGACAGGCGAGTCGCGACTACCTTTATTGCAATGACTATCAGGACGTCGTTGTCGCGGTTACTGGAGATAGAGTACGCTAACTTGCGCAGGTCCGGCCTGAATAGCTCCCCGCGTCTATGTACGCGCTGTCGTGTCATTACACCTCGAGCGCGTTCATCGAGCGGTGTTCAAAAAGCCCCGGTGAAGACACAGCATGCTCATTCACTGTAAGAAGGGAAGCTCAACCTGAAGACATGGAAAACCATCGGCTGTGGCCTGACTGTCAATGCATATCGTGTCTAGAACCGCAGCATTGTACCTCCGCAGTGTGTCTGATTGTCGATCGCCGGGAACCGCGGATACGCTGTCCTCAATGAAAAGTCCATAGCAGGTCGCTGTCGCTTTTCGCGCTCGGGAAGTTGTTTCATGTTGATCATGTTCGCAGGTGTCTCCAGTCAAGTATAGGGCTGCCCTAATGAGGCGCTGCGGCACGTCGTCTCCGTCGAGCATGGGATGGAAGTAATAAGTATACGCAAACGTAAGGGAGGGCAATTATATCACAGAGGTTACAGGTATGAGACTCTACCGATACCGAAGTGAGCGAGTGCGGCGAAGTACATTGATGGTACAGTAAGCAGGTAACGTGCGTCATCATCCAGGAGGCTGATAAATACTGTTGAACAGTACGTCCTAGTCCGTCGTCGTCGACGGTGTATGGAAAGAGGGAGATTAGGATACAGTATTATGGTAAGCGGTTCCCGCCATGGTCAGAGTGTTCGGGGACGATGCCATCATCGTACATTGATAGCAGCGATGGTGCAAAACGGCCAGCGGGTGATTAGGCGTTGCTCTGGTGGAGCCATTAAGGCGGCGAAGAACTCGCTCAGAGTAGGGGATCTATGATAGTGTCGCGCGCGTGTCCCGAAAGGTTCAAGGGCAAGGGCACGACTCCGAGCCGAATGGTCGGGGAGGAAGCGTGAAGGGGGATGTGCCCTACCCCGGACGGGACGCGCTGGAAGATGGCGCAAGCGCAAGGCGCTCAGAATCAGAAGAAGACGGGGGCGACGGCACCGGCGTTCGTGCGGATGACGTTTTGCGAGGACCCGCCGGGCTTGGGCTTCGTCGCCGGCTGCGAGAAGGACACGGGGGAGGCTGAGGTGGACGCGATGGCCGACATTGTGGGAGTTGGGATATGGGATATTAGGCGAGCTCGAGGTGGTGTGGTGTAGGCTGGACGGCTCCGGGTTGGGATAAGGAGAAATTAGAATGGATATCGGCGATGTAGTCGGACTCGGAGACTCGTCGAGACGGGATCGTCGACTCTATGGAAGGACCACCCAGAGTTGAAGGGAAGGAGACTGGAGCTAGGGAGCTCGGAGGGAGAGAGAGAGAAATGTCTCTGCGATGAGTTGTCCAACTGTCGAATGTGCGCAGAGTCTTTATAGAGAGCAGGTTGGACGCAGAAGCGCATCTCGCCGCGTCCCCGTCATGCACAGGATTCCGCGCAATCAACGTTCAACAGAAGCTTTGGGCAGGCGCGCGTGCCAGTGGCAGAGATGGGCGATGGACTCATGAATTCCTTATCCACCGGTCCCAGTCCGTCCTGTCGCCGTCTCCGTCAGTTCTCCGTCTCGCAATCAGGGCGCCAGGGTCAGAGCACATGGCTCGATAAATGAAACCGCATTCACACATCGAAGCTGCGAGGGGCAGTGCGCTGTGTGCCGGCACCGTACAGAAGATGAATACTTTAGACCCAAACCCGAGAGAAGAGAATCATCAGCGCCAATCTCCACCGCGCGCGCCGGGGTGTCTGAAGGGGTTTGAAGCGCCATTCGTACTGTATTGCAAGCCTCGAGGAGCCTCGAGGCCAAATCAGTGAGAGGTCAATGTCAAAACCGCGCGCTTCGTGATCGGGTTTGACGGCGCACTGACGCCGCGGAATGATCAATATCACAGCTTGTGAGCAGATCCGCATTTGCCGTGAGGACTAAGTACTGCAACAGGTGTGGAAGAGAACAGTGTTGTAATCCATTGTCAAGATGACCGAACAAGGATTGATAGGAAGCGCGATTCTATTGTCTAACGAGTCACGAATAATCGCCGGTTGGCCGCTCCAACATCACCACTAATAAGTGATAGATTAATATTATTACATTCGACAGAGAGATGCTCTCACTTTCGCACCACCTTCTTCCTAAGCCAGCGGATTCGGCCCACGGGTTTGCCACCAGCTTTCTGAGCCAGCATACCGATACCGGAGGTTCGCATTACATATAGTAATGTATAGTCCAGCACAGTACTTGCCGAGGCTGGGCGAGCCGCACGATTGGGGCATGTTTCTGCGCCGCCTCGCGTGTTTGCGAAGATCAAGAAGCACAAGATAGTCGTTCTGGCTGAAGCTTGAAATATTGAGCAGAGACCAATGCGGGATATACCCGGCGTCGGCACATCACCCTTGGCGTTGATGAGATCACCGAGCGGGTGCCCGACGAGGTACGATCGACAGCCTCATGCACCCATACCTATCGGGGTGGGTCTAAAAGTACGGGTTATCGTAGGTTTTGGGCTGTTATGGGTTATGAGAGAGGCATGTCGCCCAGAAGCGCCTAAACATCATGGATTACCCACTGAAGTACTGAAGTATGAGGTGTCAACTGTACATGGATGCCCTTGCGTGCGGGCCCGATATTTGAGAGGTTCGTGAAAGCGGCGTGGGACACGAGACGATATACATATCTCCGCCACCGCCGCGTTGGGGTACATCGCGAACAGGTAGGACATGCGATGCGGCGTACTGGACGAGATAGTAAAGGCATCCAACGCTTCGGAACCAGAGTCGAATGATTGTTCACGAGACGCAGGGAGTCAGCGACGGACGACGACGGAACCCGACAATGGAGCGAGGAGAGGTTATGGTAGTGCTTGAGGCTGGGTGCTATTGCCAGCTTCGTTGAGCCCGTGCTTATGCTTATTTATGTAGGACCTGCGAGACAGTTACTTCGCCGCCGAAACCGTATACGTCGTCTGCCTTGGCCGGATTTCGTGTTCGTTTCTCGCCGGGGTTGGCAGGTGCCGCTCAGCACTTTCTTCTTGTTCCTCAGCTGCTCGTAAAATTTCCCGACGACGCGCATTGCGCAACTCGTTCTTCTCGAGCTCAGCGCTGGTCTCTCGAGGTCCCCGAGCGAACCTACTGCGCACGCACGGCCTCCACGCGGGGAGCTTGCGTTCGACAATGGCCATTTGACTACTACTATTACAGCATCAATGACTGCTAAAAGTCGGGGGCCTGTCGCGTGACGCCTTCCTCGCAATCTGTCTGCTATGGGCAGTTGGGATGGTGAACATGGACCTCGTCAATGTCATGTCACGAACGCTCGTTGAACGGGCGGCACCTACCTCTACAGTCCGAAACTCCGAGTCGTTGTGAGGATTCTCGACGAATGCCGTCCCCGGCCGGCGCCGAGATCAAACTGTGTGAGAGGGCGAGTCCAGCACTGCCCAGCATCGGCATCGTCCTGGTCTGACAGTGAACTAGTGAAGACTCGGTGATAGTGTCCCTTCTGTGAGGGAATGCTCGAATTATCGCCAGACGCTGGCCGGGCATCCCTATATTAGCTATTAGCTGCTATACTTGCCTCAGATGACAGCACGGCGCCCCGCAGATTGCGGAAACGCCACCTCCCCCACAACACACTGGCGCACACATGCCAGGTGTGAGAAGAGACCGGCAATTCCGCGAGCGCTGCACAAGATGCGAAAGCGAAGAAGCCGTCCATGGGCCATGAGGCAGGGCCACTAGGAGCCTGTCTGGGACAACAAGACGATGGGAGACAACTTTGCGCATGGGGGGACGGTGCCGCGGCAGAGCACTCAGCAGCCTGACATGGACACTGCACTGCGCGCGTCCTGGTCGGGCCCTGTCATCAGATGGTCAGCGGAGTCCTAATCAGCAGCTGGCGGTTCCGAACCAACGAGGAGAGAGCGACGAGTTGAGAACAAGGGACACTCACTTGCAGCAGTGGCCCATCAGCGCTTTCCCCCCACGTTTACGTTCGGCATTGCGGTGGCTGTATACTGATATAGTGTACTTGTACGTATACGTACCGTGACGAAGATCGAACCGCGCATGAGAACGGACATCGTGCGATAGGCCCGGGGTCGCTCGGAGATCCCTTCAGGCCTCAGGGCGCAGGAGCACGAGGGGATTCGAATTCGAACTGCTTATGATAGTCCGATCACTCTGAAGGGGGGTCATGTAAGCGTGCTGGGGGCTTCTTCTGTGATGTCGGGCTGATAGACCTGTGTTAGACTGCTTCAATGTATCTGTTTCAGCAAGAACTCGGAGCTATTTGTGCCAGCCAGGACAGGCGTAGCACGTACTGTGCTTTGGGATTGCGCTTTCTCCGTAAGGTATTCCGCTATCTGGGCCCCTGGCACGTATCATTCCCAAACGGAATGGCGCCCCGCGGCCGGTGACATGGAGTGGCACAGACACTGTGGTGATGTTGCAATGGGGGTGCTGCGACGATGCTCGGTGCTGAGTCAATGATAGCCAAAACGTACATACATACCAAGTTGTCTGCCTGAATATTGACCACGTCGCGTGGGAATCCCGAACGCGCGCTTTCTCAAGTATAGGCTGCACCTAAGGCGCATTAATATTACCACCGTCTGAGACCTTCGGTACTCTCGAACATTAATGTGTATTCGATTGCTACTATAGTTTCTTAAGCAAGTTCGGGTTAGAACCTCATTGAGCTACTTCATAGTGTCTCACAACCTGCAGGTGCGTGGTACATGCTTGCGTACGCAGTCCGCCTAACGGGCTGAAGATCGCAGTGATCACACGAGAACGCCATCATGGATGGTCAAGACCTCCCTGAGGCACACGTTTCGGACGGTCCGGATATACTGGATGCTGCGCGAAATGTTCTACAACGGGTCCAGCGTCTGAGTACCTCTATACAGTCCAAGTGAGGCTTGATGCATTGATGGAGCACGTCGTATTCAACGCTCACTCATCGATAAAATGTGTACAGGTCGTCATCATTTGACATCGGAACAGTAAGGGGTCATTCGTGGCTCATCTCCTGCCACCACATATCATGCTGACAGATCTGCCCGTGTTAGCTACGCAACCTCATGAACATCCTGGCCGACGCATCTTCTGCCGTTCGCGTTCTTCTCAATTCCACCGCACCGATCAACAGCCTTCCACCAGAGTTGCTAGCGCGCATCTTCTCCTCATACGCGACAGATGAAGTTCTTCACGGGCCCTACACATATCGTGCTTTCAAGATGCCGTCAGCGCGTGCCGCCGTGCGTCTGACGGAAGTCTGTAAACACTGGCGCAACGTGGCTCTCTCCACGGCAAAACTCTGGTCCGGCATAATATGTGGTGGTCGCGACGAAACTCCTTTTCACCGTTACCTCCATCTCTCGCGGAGCAGTGAGTTGCATCTCATTGTCAATGGGAATGTGGAAACTGTGGGAGAGCTCTTGAGAGACCAACCATCCCGCGTACGGTATCTTTTACTCCTTGACATATCTGAGAACTGGGCTAGACGTCGCGACCCACGAGACCTTCTCGCCCATGTTGCCTCTGACCTGTTGACATGCACGCTCGATCTGCGTTCCTGGCCGAGAGGAGTTCCGGAGCATGGCCACTCCTTATTCTCAAACAATGCCAGCGATCTGCAAGAGCTCGTGATCCACAATACGAAAATCATTCCTACGGATGACTTCCCCAATCTCAGGCGTCTGATGCTACAGCACATTGATGGTGTCCTTTCCCTTCTCAGTATTCTTGCTCTGCTAGATCGCTGTCCCAGACTAGAGGAGGCCTGCATACATACCAGCCGGCAAGTCGAACAATTGCCTGTAGATCTGCCCGCACCCGAGACCATCCAATTACCACACCTCAGGAGAATCACACTCCTCATGGAACGCTCTATGTGGCTGATGTTCTACATCACGGTCCCTGCAAAGTGTCTCGTCCGACTCGACGGGCTCTCCCTCGACGACATCTCCATGCTCTCGCGCCTACCTCTCTGCCATCAGCTCAACCCTGCGCGACTCACGCGCTTGAGAATATACCCCGAAACGGCCAGCCCATTCATCCGACGGGGGACGACCGATTTCTGCATCGAGCTCGCAGACACCGCTTCAGAATCCGGGCTCTACCTCTGCATAGCGCCCCCTTCCTCCACCCCCCAAGAACACCTTGCCCTATCGCTCTCGCAAGCGTTCAGCGCAAACCCCCTCTCCGCCCACGTCCTTCGTCCTCACCCCGGACGTCCTGCGCACCCTCCCAACGCTCACCATGCTCGGCATCGTCTTCGACGACCATTTCCAGGTCCCCAACCTCGGCACTACAGCACATTGATGGTGTCCTTTCCCTTCTCAGTATTCTTGCTCTGCTAGATCGCTGTCCCAGACTAGAGGAGGCCTGCATACATACCAGCCGGCA
>AXZM01000570.1:0-72083 GCA_000743315.1 Lignosus rhinocerotis TM02 | reverse complement strand
GATCGAAATGCTACAGTAAACATGACCAACCTCGATGTGTGATGGCCTTGAATGGTCTTGTAGTGTGTTAGTTTCCTGATGCATTGGGTTAGGGCTAGCGGTTTATCATCAAGTAACGGTGGTCTCTGAGTGCTTGCACCACCCGAATGCAGGACTCGGAGCTGAGAACTCGAAGCTCAGATCGTCGGAGTCTGGTCTGGGCCTGCCAGAATCGCGATTATCCAGTTGCAAGTGGCGCGCGGCCTCATCCCACTGGCAGTATAGTAGTACATCATGCATGATATCTTGAAAGCAGGTATTGGTTAGCTATGTTCCGCTATCAACTTAAACAGTGTATTCGACGGTTTGATTGTTCTTGTAAGTGTTGATCACTGCCGACGAAGGGGATGGTCGGAAGTATGATAGTTTAATCCCTGCTTTTCACGTTGTGACCGAAAATAATGACAAAAGTCGGCCCTTTCGTGCAATTATGGAGGCTGAACGTTCTGAACAGCCACCGTTTGCTTCAAGTTGATGTACGTTTGACGATCTTGAAGCACCTCCTCCATGTAAGATGTAACATGCATCGCCACGCCTCGGCAAACTACGACAAATACCAAGCTAGACTTCACCTCGCTAGGTATGTAAACGAATGGTTGATCCCATTCCCGGCCACAATATGATTATCAGGCAGTCCCCATCATAAATGGACTCTCGCTTCCGTGACGACCTATGGCGAGGACAAAAGAAACGAACTTGCAAGGCGACAGCGATGAAGCTCTCAGCTATATATGACTGACAAACAGGTTCCTGCACTCGCTCTTTCGTATCTCCCTAATCCGAGCCTGCAGCGTGTGGCGCAGTCCTTCTGCGTCTTATTACCCTCAGAAGTGCATAACTACCCTTCCCTTCTTGAGATTCACGCTAACTTCGGGACCCTACCATACGGGCCATCAGGGATACTTACTCAGAATGACGGTCGTCTGCCCGCATCCCCTCCGCATGATCCCAATAGAAATCTTCTATCAAATATTCGCACTGCTCAAAGAGGAAGATGAATCAGAAGACCTCGAGACAGAGGATCTCAAGACAACAGGTGCTAAGGCGAAGGGTCCTAGCACATTGGCCACCTGTGCGCTCGTCTGTTCGCTGTGGCGAGACATCGCACAGCCATACCTCTTGTCCACAGTGGTGGTCCTCAAAGACAGACCACTTCACGTCTTAGCCACTTTCTTGCAGAAGAAACCACGCTGTTTGCGCTGGATACGAGAGCTCCGGCTCCAGGGAGACTTCTATCCATCTCGGTGTGACGTACTCCAGACGCTGACACTTGAGCACTCAGCGATGGCTTCCATACTTCGCAACCTCCCGGGTCTGCGGCGTCTGGTTCTCCGGAACGTCGAAATTGTGGTTTCAGATACTTTTGCGCCATCAGGGGCCTTTCCCTGTCCTCCCGGCCGTCCTGAATTCCCCATCACCCCCCGCCGCCGCCTCGACGTCCTCGAGATCACAGATGTCACAATACAGGATCATAAGTCCGTGTCACCTCTCCTCTTACTGACACACATGCTCTCCTTATCCTTCGTGGATGAATTAAGGGTCGATTACTTGCCCCCCAAAATTGGCGGGGATCCTCGCGGATGTTGTGTCAGGGGCGGTGGGATACCTCCTCCTATACTAGATGTTGCCACGCTGGTCGTCGAGGATACAGAGGTGCTGCAAGACCGTGTCATCTGGCAGTCCGTTCGCCCTCGAGCGCTCCAAGTCGTTTGTATAGAAGAGAATTGTCTAGGAGACATATGCCCATTCCTCCAAGAAGCGGGAGAAAACATCACAGACCTCGACATTGATGTCCTTACAACGGACGAGGAGGACGATAACGGTGAGCCTGTCCGGTATTTCTGCACTCGGGGATTCGAGTGGTTTATTGATTCGATTGTTAGATGATTCGCGGAAAAATCTGTCTGCCACAATATCTACATTGGCAAATCTCTCCAGTCTATGTATTCACGTACCATACAATCCCTCAGATAGCATTGACAGCCTTCAGCCTGACAACTCCGTGACCGCCCTAGGGCACCTCTTTCGCACAGTAGAGAAACTTCCTCGCCTTTATGCGTTGAACTTCCACCTGGAATGTATTGATGGCAATCTCAAGGGATTCGAAGATACGATGAACGAGGCCCAGCTATTCCCGATCCTTGGATTGGACGGGTTGTTCCCCATGAGGGACGGGGCGCTGACCAGGAGTAGCAGATTTCCAGCGCTTAACATTGTGTCAATAGCCGTCGATATGATGCCTATACTCGCCTATAAGATTGCTTCCAATGGCAAGGTAGAGACATTGAATTTGGACGGGTTCGGTCATCATCGGTAGACAGATGTACGTTACGACCGAGAGTGTATCGGGAGCTCTTGCCAGGCTGTGGTCCCTTTCCATGTAACGTGTGATAACCCCAATATGAAGACACAAGACAGGCTAGCCTGGGGAGCACACGTTCATTCCTCAGCATGCGCCGCATTGTGGACATGAAGCCTTCATGGCTGAAATCACTGTGGATGAAAATCATCCATAACTGGGCATGATCACCGTCATACTTGGTGGAGCTCCTCTGACGCCTGGAGAAGAGAAGAAGCTCGCAGGAGGGCTAGCATCCGACATGTTTTGTCACAATCAAGCGAAACGGCTTCAAAGGGTATGATGAGCACCTCCTGAGACCCCCAAGGGACGCGCCACTGTGTCAAATAGCCAAGCAGTCACGGACAGCACTCACAATTACGCTGAGACATTCGACTGAACTCTAGAATGTCGTGTTGCCACGCTGTTGCCCGGGGGACTACAGTTCACAATTCCAGAGCTGCACGCCGCCCGCTCTCAACACAATCCCCTACGCTCACCCCGTCTACGCCCGCGCCGACAACAGCTGCGTTCGGACCCAGTCGCGCCTTCACGGCGGCCCTGAGCTCCGCCACGCGCGCGAGGTGGCCCACGGTCGGTGTCGGGATGCACTCCTCGTTCTGCCGGACGCGGACGAGACATGGGGCGGGGAGGGGCTCGCGCCTGCCGAGATGCTTCCGTAACGCTTCGAGGAGCGCAGGGAGGAACATGGGCGAGGAAGGGTCTGGGTTTGGGGTGGCGTACGGACCACCCAGCATCACGGTAAGCTTCGTGAACCTGAAGGCGGGCGCTCGCTCTGGTTCTAACTCCGAGTAACAGTCTTGGCTGGGGAGCGCACATGAGTCGAAGACGGTGCCGAGCATGCCTAGTTCAGGAGAAGCAGGGTAGCCGCCAGCCGGCCGGGGAATAAGGTACCCAAACCCTTCCGGGTGAATGGGCGCGGGTGTCGGGGGAAAGATGAGGTTCACGACTGCGACGGACGATGATGGATTAGACTGGAGGTGGGGAAGGGGCGGGGACGACGCGGATGTCGAAGGTGGCTCTATGCAAGCTCTCTCAAGTATTCGGCTCAGGCGCGGGAGTGGTATGGCAGCGACGACGTGCGACGACGTGATGCGCTTCCCTGACTCGGTTGTAATCTATGTATGTTGAGGGGAACTTACACGTCAGCTCATAGCGTCATAAGGGATGTGATTTCTACTAACTTCGAATCCACTGTCCGCTCTCTTGAGCATTACTACACTGTCTCCTTTCAAAATTTCGACGTTTGCATGTTGGCTCAGTCGGGTCGCCATGGCGTCCGTGAGTGTTTGCATCCCGTCCCGGAACGAGTACACGCTGACGCCCTTTACGAGGTCCACGACGTTCCCAAGATCGTATGCATCGGACTCGTGCGTTGCTATCTCCTGCGTCTTGTGAAATGTCGACAGTATCCCCCTAACAGCCCCTCGAACCACACTCCCTCGTCCAGCTTCTTCCAGTTGGCACAGCGCCGGAAACGCGGCGCGTACGCTCAACAGGCGTGAATCCGCCGCATAGATCCCATGGACAAGCGCGCTGCCAAACGTTTGCGCAAATGCGGCACCGAAGTGCCGAACCAGAAACGCGTCAACCGACTCATCGTTTGGCAATGATATATTTAGAACTAGGAGGACCAGATTTAGACCATCAGGTATCAACAACCTCATGGTACAGCGTACCTGTTCCATTGAATGTTAGCGCGTCCCGAAGGACAGCGGGAATAAGGACACTCGCTAACGGAGAACGAAGCAGTGATAGCGCTGAGTTTGGGATTGTGAAGAGCCCGTCTGTGCCCGGTAGATAGAGGAAGCGATTTCGTGCAGCAGGAGCGCTGTGGGTAACGGTCAGAAGGGTTCTTGTCAGATCAAGGAGGTGGACCTATAACGAACACTTCAGTGGGACGTTCAGGAAGACCAAATTCACATCCACTGAGAGACATATGATATTTTTCTACCAGCTGTGAAATCATCCACTAGGACAAGCTTGCCAATATGCGCCCACCCTCGACCGAAAGCGTTCATGATGCCGGCAAGCATCAGTCTCGGCTGGATGGGCATGCCACAATAAACGCACGCCCTCCACGCACCCTTGCCATCATTCACCGAGGCAGACGGAGGCAACTAATAGCACTCACCAATTCCAAGATGGCCTTAGAGTTTGGCCGCAATGTCCTGGGACCGCTCTCAAGCAGCACGTCTGCCCGATGTCCCTGACCATCGTGCACGCGCACTCGTTCTGAGCAAACCCAACCTCCTAGCCTCGGCGACCTCTCCACGAGTGTTATGCGTGTACCTGAGCGCGGTGAGAAGCGTCGAGAGAGATAGAAGGCAGATGAAAGTCCAGTTATGCCGCCGCCAACGACTGTGATGGAACTAGGAGCGGCCATGTCGTTCGACCGGCCTTAGCTCTAGCAGTGTTTTCAGGACAGGAAGCCAGCAAGTTTGGATGGGGGTGAGAACAAACATTGTGCAAGTGACCGGAAAGTCGCTCATCGCCGCGTCGGCCTCGAGACTTTCCGTTGGCCACCACGTGGCGATCTTTCCCACGGTGCGTCGGTGCTGCCGGCGTCGGGCAGCCTGCTCATTTGAGTCTCAATAACCAACTCAAGTCAATATCCAGAGGTCAGATAGTGTTGACTTATCGTCGTGTTTATGTATGCTGTAACTGACCTCTGATATTGACTTATAGTAGACTTCACTAGATATTTCCTCGGTGTGATCCCGGGACTAGGACTCGGAGGACACGTACGCCACAAAGGGTAACACCTGATCATGCTTAGTGGGAACGGGGAAGGCTGCTCATTCTTCCGTCGCTGAGAAGGCTTTTGTGGTCTTTTACTACTTATGACAGGCTTCCAACAAGTCCGCAGTCCGACGTATTGGGCTCTTACGCGTCTCAGCTGGACCAGGACATCATTGTATGTCCAGACGCCTCCACCGGTTGGAACAACAAGCTTTCGGAGGGCAAGACGTGCGGCACGACGTCGGGCGCATGCGAAGTGTATCAGAAGATGTGAACCGACGGATGGCAGACGGTATAAAGTAACCGTCAACAAATAATTGAGCCCGGCACCGCCAGCCAGCCCAAAGCCAGCAGCGCTAGCCACTGTTTCTTGAGACCGGTTCGTTCTCAGGCGCCCCCTAAATAACCTCTATCAACTAGGCCACTCTCCCGTAGCCTCTCTCTCCCTCTCTTCCCCACCCATTCTCCCCTCCCCTCTTGACGCCATGTCCCGCTTTACTTCCCTCGTGTCACTAGCCCTCGCGTCTGGCGCACTTGCGCAGACATACAGCGCGACCTACCTCCCGACAAATGCCCCGAAGACATCCGAGGAAGGACAAACCGGTACCAACCAGTGCGGCACTGGTAACGACCAAAATTCGATGTGTCAAAACGTCTTTAGTGCGTCATCTCCGATGCCATGTCTGCTCCTCCACTCATAGTCGTGCCATAGTCAACTCTCTCGACGACTTCTGCTTGTTCGCACCTCCCCAACCCGGTGCCGACTCTGTCATTGGTAACACCGAGCGTATTGAAGTCGCATGGTGTATGAAGCCTGGCCACGGCACCCGCCTCATTCCCGACGGCTCAATACTCGGCGCACACTTTGTCCAGACCCCCGACTACGTCCAAGTGACTGGTGTCGGCGACCTCACAAAGATCAACATCCCAGAGGGCGACATGGGTGGTGAACTTGACCCGCACGGTGCGGATGGTAACGGTGAGTAATCGTCAGGGTGGCTGTACCCACACTTTCGCATCGTCCGCGTATTCAAGCGAGGTGGATTGAGGTCGCGCGGGTACGGGGAGGAACAGGGAACTGCGCTAAGCGGTGCCGCTAGCGCGCTCTCCGCAGCCTCCGTGGTGCGGTCGTTTTAGAGCTATTATTAGCAGCGTTTCTATTGAGCGCTATAATTGACGTTGCTTCCGGTCTCAGGCAACCCGATCGGTGGACTCGTCTTCTCGACCGCGTTCGGCGAGCTCCAGCAGCTCCATGAATGGACGGTGCGTCTCATCAGCAGCAACAATATGACCGCTCAAATGCTGACTGCTCTGCGTTACAGAATTTCATGTCTGCTTCAGAGTTTTGTATTCGTGGCTGCAAGGATGGCCCGAACGCCCCGGCGCTCTGCCAGCACATCTACGATGTCATGGGCTGCGCCTGGAACATGCCTGGTAATTACGCACCAGACTCGTTCGACTCTTGCAAGGGTGACACGGGCGAGGTGCGCTTTGCCTCCCTCCTACCGCACTTTGCATGAATGTGACAATCATGCACAGCCTATGGGTGTCTACGGCACATCCACTTTCCACCAGGGCGACCCTGTTACGCCAGACGCACACCCCGCACCCCCGACGTCCTCCTGCAACCCCGTCACCTCGATCGGCAATGGTCTCATCGCCTCTGCAGGTCCGTCTTCGTCCAGCGGTAGCGGTAGCACGACCCGTGCTGGTGCTTCCGCTCCTACTGCAGTGAGTGTTGTTCCGCCATGTTGGACACTGGCTTGATCCGCTGATGCATGCTCTCCCATCGTAATCAGCCTTCCGGCTCACGAGCAAGCACCAGCGGTGGTCCCTCTCCCACTGGAGGCTCTGGCGACAACGGCGCTGCACCACTCCTCAACCGTGGGGTCGAATTGATGATCGCCGGTGCGGCTGTCGTCCTCGGCGGGGTGCTCGTCGCATGAACGAAACAACCTTTCATACTGCCTGAATATAGATCCGCTGCGCACGCCATGTCGTCTTCAGGGCACACCTCGCGGGATCTGATATTTGGAACAATGTCTTGCATATTCGCATCTTCTGGACTTTAGCTTTATCTTCATGTTCCTGTCATGGATCACGAACACTATACATACACTCATGTAGTTTGTGCTGTTGCGCTGCGTCGCTGCTTTCGGCGCTTGTCATTCCCTTATACTGATACAGTCTTTACTTCGAATGGACTGTTTGTCTCCTCAACCCTGCAATCGCAATGTCGAGATCTTAGACGACTCGGCTTAGATGCTTCACTTATCGGTGCGCGTAATTTGCGCGTATATCTACGCAATGCATACCTCCCGACTTTGCTCAGTTTTCTAAGTCGGTCTTCACTTTGACCGGCGTGTTCCTTAGGAACGGATTTTTGTGAGACAGTATGTCATCAAATCCTAGTCAATGAGAGGTGAGGATAGAGTCGACGGTGTTAGGCGTCTTATAGTTGGAAGTCATACATGTAGCTACAGCACTGGCTCTTGTACTTCATGCTGTTTGATCCCACTCACACTCAGTACAGGCTCGGCCTATCGGTATCTAGGAAGCACTGTGGTACGTGAGTGTCCCACTCAGCCTATGTCGCCTACATCCAAGAGCCTTGTGTGCGACCACGCACAACGGCTTCTGTCGCCTTGATCGTTTTGCGAGGGCTGGAGCCTCAGTACTCAGTAAGGACGATGGTGATCTTAGGCCGTAGTTAGTGTTCTTTGTGCTTGTGGGCTGCCCTTCCCAATGATGAATGATCAGGTAACTTAGTTAAGTCTCATTCTTGTCGCTCTCCAAGGGGGGTGGGGGGTGGGGGGGTTCAGCCAGCGGTATTTTGCTACCACGTAAAGAATGTATCCAACTCGCATCGACGCATTTGGCCACCTCGGGCAGTTCTAATGTATCATGTCCTGAGTCTTGGTCTCACAATCTCTGTCCTCCTGTAGGCTGTCGCTCTGAGGGTATCTGCTTGTGTTTGAACTTGCTTGACAGCAAAGTTGCAAGTCACTTTGGACATGAACTAGTCTCGCCCGACAACAACATGAGCACGACGAGGACTCACATGGCAATTGGAGGAGGAAAGGCACAATGGAATGCACATATATAACACACTGCGTCTATTTGGAATGTGCCGCCTCCCCGCGCTGAATGAGCCCGACTCCAACGATAACGCCATCAGCCAGGATGTCCGCCGCCTTGCGGCCTTCTCGCGCTTGATGCTCAGCCTTGCGGATGAACTCGGCCTTGACCTGCATCGCGCGCTTGATCTGCATTGACCATCATGTGCAGCACGGAAGTGGGTAGAAGTGGAGGAAAAGAGAGACCAGGTAAGCAGATATAAGGAGAGGGCGATGAAGCGAAGAACGGAGGGGGTACGCACTTCTTTAGTGTGATGGAGACATTCGAGATAGTCATCTGCTTGAGCCGCGCATTGGCTGGGGACGTCCGTCTGTGCATAGCACTATCAAGCGTTCGACGTTAGTATCCAAATTATAGATCTAATTGTCTGCAGCGCACTTTGGAGAACTCCTGCCAGTACGCAAAGCATCGCGAGACACCTGCGCAATAACATCACGTTCACCTAACTTCACCAATGACATGCTCAGACAGAGCGTACCTCCGTGGTAACCGAAACCTGACTATGTGCAGCACATAGTCAGTATAGCCCCCAGTTCCACTCAATCAGCAGACTTACAGCCATACTTTAGCGAGAGAATAGGTAAAGCGAAACCCTCGTCGAGCTCGTCACGGGAAACTGAGCTCGTCCAACGCACTCCGGCGTCTCCCCGTCTGCGTGACTCCTGTCACAATGTGTGATAATGCACGTGAGTGGTGCATCATGGGCGTCAAGAACAAACGCACCGCCACATTATGGCTATCTCGGACTGCGCATTAGCTGGTTGTCCTCCACGTCTTCCCTTTTTCTCCTCCTCATCTTCCAAGATTGCCCACTGCGAACATGGCTGAACAGGCTGAGCTTGCATTTGTTAAGTCGTATGCGAATGCGCTCTCGTCGCAGCCCGTCGTATACGGGAATGACTACCAGCAGGCTCCGGAGAATGAGCTCAAAAAGGTGCCTGTGCTGCCGGTATGTTCTCTATGTCGTGCAAGACCGTTTTGAGGAGACCCTTGAGCTCTTATACGCGTATGGCACCCCTGATCCGCGTAGATCGATGTCCCGCCCCCACCTGAGCGACATTCCACAGTATCTGCCACGACAGGTACGTCTCCGCATATATACTACTCTTCCACCTCCTATCCATTTCCCCGCCCATACATATACCATGCAATCTCAAACCTCAAACTCTAAGGCTGTCATTTTTGATTTGTCCAGATACTATCAGTGTAACGTTCAAGTCGACAAAGCCGGTCCAAGCCTACACGCTCGATATCCAGCCCACAGACACCATCGCCCAGATTAAAGCACAGCTCGCCGCAGTACCAGGCGCGCCCCCTGCGGACGCACAACGATTACTTCACAAGGGTAAGGCTCTCGCGGACGCGAAGCTTTTTCGCGAGTACTCTGTCAAGGATGGCGACACTGTCAACCTCATGGTCAAGCCTGGTTTCGAATGGGACCCATCTAAGCCCACTACCCCCATCATCTCTGCCTCCCCCTCACTCTCATCAAAGGCTCTCGCGGAAAGTGAGAGCATAACCCTCCTTCCTGCCACGGACTCGAAGACGAGGACGGGGCACGCCCGCATACCGTCGGTCGTGTTGTCGCCATCGCCATCGCTTACTCCAAGCCCCGGAGAGAAGCTTGTGGACATCCCGCTGGTCCTGGATACGTCGACCATTCCAGCTTCTCCAAGTTCTGTCTCGGATACGCCCTATCACACGACAATATCGAACCCCGAGTTCTGGGAGAAGCTACATGTGTTCCTCTCGTGAGTGTTCCCTTCATTGGTAGTCCTTAAAGCTGCGCCTGGGCAAGATTCCGATCGCGCGCGACGGGATGCACGAAAGCCTCGCCGCCTTAGACCCATGGGAGGCAACACCATCATTTACCCTCGGACTTCTCTCTTGAGTCGAAAGTGTGGTAACCGATGCTGATCTGAGATTGCACAGCACACAATTCCCACATCAGAGTGACGCGGCAACGGCTTGGGAAGACTTCTTCTGTGCAAGCAAAGGCAACCTTTCTGTGAGCGAAATTGCGAAGATCCGTGACGCAGTTGGTGTTATCGGTATGGCGGGCACCTAACATGTCAATTAACCCATGATCTTCGACCACTTGCCTTCTCAGTGTTCCTTGGGAGAGCGATGAGTGAGTGTATTTTTGATCGTCGATCCTCTAGTGACTCCTGAGCGTCACGCTAGCAAGCTATTTTTGGTTATGGTGCAGGACGATGCACAAGCGAATCCGCATGAGGCTATGTCTGTGTCGTGTGAACGGGGGGTTTGGTGCGGGGTGTGGTTAACCGGGTGTGTTATATGTCGTTTGCCATATATGTTTCTCGTCTTCGTCACCGTTTTCGTTTGCTAATGTCGGCTTACGGAGGGCTTCTATTTTGTTCTCGATCATTCACACTCGGACTCTCAGTGGTAATAATTGCATTCCCGCATTTGTACAAGTGATACAACATGTTCGTTCCTTCCTACAACTTGCCTCACCGCCAGCCATCGGCTCTCCGCGGGCTCGTGCCAAATTAGACGCTGGGTGGCCCGGTTAACGTTGCTTGTGGACTCGACATTCCAATATTGTGCCAGATTTCCACCCAGCTTGTCACCATACCCCCACTGCCAATAATGCTGACGTAAGTACAGTACTGACCAGAGATGAGTACTGAGTGCCGCTTACGGCGCTCGGAAGCTTATCACGAGCTCGGCCGGGTCTTCGAGTGGTATCGCCCAATCGGAAAAACAGGTGAGTTGCATGGTGTATATCAGAGAACCAACCTCAGCGGATCACGTCTGTCATAATCTGGGCTTAGGACAGTATAGGACTTCAAGCTTCAGGTCTGTACACTCGATCGCCCCTAGCTTCTATGCGGAAAGTATGGTTGTGCGAACGGCATCTCAAAGTCGGCGCATTACAGACGGCGGGTCCGGATTCGTGGATGAAGAGATTTTCGGTTCTGATAGAGAGCGATTTGCTAGGTCGGTTTAAATCTAGTGCAGGAGGATGCAACATGAACTTGTGCCTTGGGCAGATCCACTTGACCCTTGCACCAACGCCGGGGCTGTAGTCGAGCTCGGCCGGGCGCAGCCAGGTGCGGCCATGAGTAGCAATCGGCGTACTTGGCTCGTCAGCTTTCGGCTCAGTTTGTCCGTGCGGTGTTCCGCGGGATCCTCTCTGACACTAGCCTGGTCCACAGTACTATACGTTCAACGCTATCCGAGTCCTCTCTGACACTAGCCTGGTGCACAGTACTATACCTTCAACGCTATCCGAAAACCCATGACGGATGGATTCTGGCGGGCAGCGCTGCAAGGTTCATCTTGTTTATCGGAAGTCGCGAAAAATTCTCCAGTGATCCATTTCAGTCATCGACCTTTATACTGAACTACGTGAGTATGTATCGTGATATCCGACGAGGAGATACTAACCCTACCGTCGATTGAGGCGCATATGGAAGGTTCACTTTGCCGCCACTGGCACAAGAAGATCGAGTGCATGTAGTTGTGCACGTGGGAGAAGGCCGTACATCCCGACGGCTACCAACATCAACAACTACACTATCAATAAACCATCGTGACCCTTCGTCCGAATCTCCCTGAAGTACCGCGTCTGTACACGTTCATTGCGCATGCGCAACATGGATCGCCCCGTGCATCTGGCAGGAATATCCAAGATGGACAGCTTGTAACTATTATAATTTCTATCGTCTGTGATCTCTCGTTGGGAGGAATCTTCGATGTCGGTCGAGCCCGCGACTCTCTTCCTGTTCTATACCGGCTTGGTATGAGTAACTCACACGACATTTGATAGATATGTACCTTGGCGTTTGATTGGTACCATGCGTTGCTGCTTTCAAGCATTCAGTCGTCGTTCGGCTGACCGCAATTACCTCTCGCCAACGCGGGTTTACGATGTCTTGTGGTGTCTAATCGCTGGCGGTGCACAAACACTTATATACCGGTACAATGTCTGTCATGATCAACATCGCCTAGATCTTCTGACCGGATCTTCACAGGAAGTCTGTTATGCGACGAGACTGCCAAGAAATACAACATCCAGATGTTCAGCGTTTTATCTCGAAGCACGATAAGAAGGGCTCCTGTTTTCACTTGTATAGGTCGCCAAACCTGCTGGGCAGTGGATTGTCTCGGATTGCTATCAACAACGGCATCGTTGAGTCCTTACTGCGATAAACGGCCATCACACAGAGTTTGGATCAGGTTACGTCTTGGTCATAGAAAGCCCAGGTACTCCAACCGCTTAGATCTGGACAAGAGAAGATCGACTAAAGAGAGACTTGGCGGTTTCGTTCCTGTGCACATGGCGACTTCCCGATGGTGGACACCAAGCCTCCGCATTGGCGCAACATGCCACAATTGACACTCCATCACCAGCGTATCCTCCCTCCAAGCTTGTGATCACGGTAGTGGGCTACTCACAACAGCTAGATATATAATGGAATCTGCCCCCTGGACAGGGTGTTCCTTGTCTCGCGACTTACGACTACCATCCTTAACGGTCCCTGTGCCAGCCCGACGTCACTGCTGCCCGCTCTGCCAGTGTTTGTGCACGCGCTGCTGCCATGTCGTCTACCGCCCCTGCTTACCAGCCTGAGCGGCCTGAAGGCCTCTCCGAGCTGAGAAGCCGCAACGAGAGTATGCACTCTTCTGCGGACGAGAAGGGCCTTCACAACGAGAAGGAGGCGTTCCGTGAGGAAGTCGACCTTAACACGCATGACATGTCAGTTAGCTCTCCGTTCATCGTTGTGGACGCTCGCTCACGGTGACCTTTGATAATGGATACTGAAGCTCGCGCCCGTTTCCCGTGGAACCTGATGAGATAGAGGAGACGCACCAGCTCACCCTCCGGTAAGATAGCCACGTCCGCTTTCCCTGTTTCGTGGCTCATGCGTTCATTGCGCTCGTGTGCACAGAGCCGTTGCGGTCGGATCTGTGCTGGGTGCTATTGGTGAGCTTGGCCGAGTTGATAAACCGAGTGCAAATTAACGCTCTCCACAGTCGGTGCTTCTAACATCTACCTTGGTCTCAAGACTGGTTTCACCTTCGGGCCTCAGGTGGGTAATCAACTTGGAGAACGAACACTGGCTGATGGATGACGCTTCGTAGCTATTTGGTGTAAGTAGCGGTCTACACTCACCGAACCTTTTCACGTGTTAAAGCGCCCTGCAATAGGCAATCTTCGGTTTCGCGATCATCAAGCCTCTCTCTAAGGCGCTCCCTGAGTCCGGCATCATTGGCCGTCTGTTTGGAGGGCCCTTCGGTCCCAAGGAAAACTGTACCGTCCAATCTGCCGCTACCTCAGCTGGCGGTATCGGTATCCTTTTCGTATCGGCTGTGCCCGCGATGTACCGGCTCAACTTGCTGTCGAATCTTCCACAACAAGACATAGGCAAATTGATCGCGCTCACGATCTGTGCTGGCTTCTTCGGCGTGTTCTTCGTTATCCCGCTCCGTAAGTACTACATTGTGAAGCAAAAGCTGACGTTCCCGACCCCCGCCGCAACGGCTATCACGATTCGTGCACTGCACAACAGCCAGACGGGCGCGATCGCGGCTCGCAAGAAGTCGCTCGCGCTGCTGGTGGCATTCGCTGTTGTCTTCGTCTACAAGGTCATGACGGGCTACGCTCCTGGGATTGTGAGTAATTCGTTCTACTTTCTGAGTGATTGCAGATTGATTTTGTGCATATAGCTGTACGACTGGCATATCGGCTGGACACTCTACCGCATCGGCCTCACGAGCATCATCTCCCTCGAGAACTATGGCTGGATTATCGAGTGTATGTGCAATATGTCCGGCCCTGTGTTGGGTTGTCGCTGACACTGTGCAGTTACTCCCGCCTTTTTCGGCGCTGGTATGCTCTCCGGTCTCAATGCTAGTTGGAGCTTCTGTAAGCCCTTATCCTTCCATAGGCATTAATCATGCTTCTAACGCAGCTTGATACAGTCGGTGGTTCTGTCCTCGCATGGGGTATTAGTAGGTATCTTCAGTATCCAAGACCTGTCCCGAGGCTGACCGCTGTTGCCAGTCGCCCCGTCATTGGTTAAGAACGGCCTCGCAGTCGGTATCCCTATCTCAGAGGAATTTCCCCTCATCACCTACAACGCACTCGTGTTCGACGACCCCGAGACGTACACCGCCTCGCCCTCGCCCCGTTACTGGTTGCTCTGTGCGTCACTCTCTATTATTGCACTTGCCCATCATTCACATATATCCACTATCCCAGGGCCTGGTGTCCTTACGATGCTCATGTTTTCCTTCGCGGACCTGGCCATGAACGCCGGCTCGTTCTACAAGAGTATCAAGAACGCTAACATTAATTGGAACCCTGTCTCGTGGTTCCGCGAGAGCCCGAACGAGACCGACGATGACGATCTTTCACCCCGTGCGGACAGGGTGCCGACGCTCTGGTGGACTGCCGGTCTTGCGATCTCGGCCATTGTCTCTTGCGCGATTCTCGCAACCATGTTCCACATGAACGTTGGCGAAGCGATCCTCGCACTCATTCTCGGCTTCCTTTTCTCGTTCATCGGCGTGCAGAGTTCGGGCACGACCGACGTCAACCCCGTCTCAACCGTCGCCAAGGCGTCTCAGCTGGTCTTCGGTGGTGTCAGCAAGGGCGCCGGCATGGAGCAGGACCCTGCCCGTGTCATGAACCTCACGGCTGGTATTGTCGCTGCCGGTGCGGCCGCCTCCGCCGTGGACATGACTGGTGACCTGAAGACTGGTTACCTCCTCCGCGCCAAGCCGCGCAACCAGTTCATCGCGCAGCTCGCGGGGTCCGTCGTTGCCGTCTTCCTCAACGTCTGCCTCTTCATCCTCTTCACCACCGCCTCGCCATGTATCATCCGCCCCGTCGCGACGGAGACTTGCACCTACGGTGCCCCGTCCATCGCTGCGTGGGCCGCCGTCGCGATCGCCGTCACCTCGCCCAAGCTACCCATTCCTGCTTCCTCCGGCTACACCGCGATTGCTCTCGGCATATTCGCCGTCATCACGACAGTCGGGAAGCACCTTTGGCTCCCAAAGAAGTACTGGCACTGGGTCCCCAACTGGAACGCCGTCGGTCTGGCGTTCGTCGTGCCCCAGGTGTACTACTCGATCGCGATGTGAGTCTACCCTGTCTTTCCCCCTTTGCATGCGAGATGCGAGATGCTGATTGCTGATGCGCGATCTGTAGGGCTGCGGGCTCGGTGTTCAACTATGTCTGGGCGCTGCGCAACCCCGTGAGCTTCGACATGTACATGTTCGCAGTGTCGGCGGGTATGCTTGCAGGCGAGGGTCTCGGCGGTGTGCTCCAGGCCCTCCTCGCCATTGCGAAGGTCGACGGAGGTCTCTACGGGACGGCCATCGGCTGTCCTGCGAACGAGTTCTGCGGATAAACGCATCGCCCTCCCTCATCTTCCTTAGAGGTGATTGGAACGACCGTCATGAGAGTTGATGTTTGGTGTGTGGTGTACCTTTACCCACTGCTTATGATACATGCACATGCGGATACGTGTATTTGATTGCTCGCTTTGATTGCTGTTCTGGGTAGGTATTGTAGCATACGTAAGCGTCGCACGCACTGTTGTGATGGCTGGGGTCTATCGGGCTGTTATTATCTACTTGTTCTTCCTCGTTAGTGGCGTGTGATCGTTAGAAAAGGGCCGATAAGGATTTGATTGAGAGAGCTACCAAGTAAAAGAGAGGACAGACGAACTTTGACAACTGTCTCCTGCTCATGTGGAGGAACGTGGCAACTGCCATCAACATCCATCGTATGGTATACATATCTAGAGTTCAAGGCTCGCGAGCAGACATTACAGGATGTACATGCACTATGGGGTTACATATGACAATCCCTTGCCTGTTTGCATCAGGTCCCCGTCGATGATAAAAGCAACCATTAGTGCTGACATTGTCAATGTAAACCGGATTGTGTGTCCGAGTAACGACGGTGTGTGAACGAGCGACGAGGATGGTATGAACTTAGAAGAGATAAGAAACGACCGCTTCGGACGTAGAGAAGGTCCGGAACGCAAAGACCCACATTATGTCGCAGAATAGTAGATGCGGACCATTGAGGGTGCATCGTCCTATCTTGAAATCAGAACTGGAGTTCAAAGGTCGTCAATGAGCCAGAGTCCGAAGAAACCAAGAACAGCCGATTAGGATGGGTTAGCAGGAGTGCGCATTCAGGATGTCCGTTTCCATGCTCGTCATGCATCACGGAGTAGGCCATCTATGTGGCGACGGCGGCGCTGATAACGACTACCGCACCGGTGACCATCATCTCCAGCCCGCGACCAAAGAAAGAGGCGGCACCGTTGTCGGGGGTGCTAGTAGGAAGTGAGTTTCCAGAGGAAGTATTGGTACTGCCGAGCTGGGTGGGGGCCTGTGTGAGGTGAATGTTAGTGATCCCCATCACATTCGGGAGATGAGGAGGGAGAGGGGAAAGGCAAGAAAACCAGCAACGGTCTGAACGGCCGTGTGCTACAATAATATGAACGAGACTGGATGCCCCATTTATCGGAGAAGAAGCATTGAACACGAGACTCACCGGAGGGGCCGTGGACCTCGAGCTCCCCGTCGTCGTGCTCACACCCGCCAAGGTAGAGCTAGGAGTGCTTGAGGTGGGAGACGAAGACGGAGAAGAGATGGAAGAAGAACCACTGACGACAGCAGTTATCTCCACGGAGGAGGTCACGGAAGACGAGCTCGAGACTGAGGTTTTGGAGGAGGAGGGAGTGCTGCTGGACGTGATGGGAGGTACAGTCACATGCATGCCGTTCCCAATCGTGTTGGCCTTCGCGCACTGCGACTTCGCGGGCGCTGGGTGGGCTTGGGGTGTAGAGAGCTGGCCCTGGTGGAAGGTCGAGGTGCCATAGATGCCCATAGGCTCGCCAGAGTCGCCCCTGCAGGAGTCGAAGGAGCCAGGAGAGTAATCACCAGGCATGTTCCACCAGCAACCCATGACGTCGTAAATGTGCTGGCAGAATTTGGGCGCTTGAGGGCCATTCTTGCATGCACGGATGCAGAACTCGTTGTGAGAGATGAAGTTCTAACAGGATCAGCGTCAGATGTCTGGATAGCAGAGTGTGGGGGCAAAGCGTGAATGCTTACCGTCCACTCGTGCATCTGCTTCATGCCACCAAACGCGTTGGAGAACACGAGACCACCGATGGGATTACCTGAACATCGTGATCAATTTGGTATGTCAATGGTGAAGACTCTGGTAAATCGCCTCTTCATGCCTCCGCCTCTCCACCAAACCAAACGATCAACAAATCTGGATGATGGCAACAAACATTGGCGGCACATGTTAACGTAGTTTGTGGGCGACATACTGCCGGACATGGGCCCAGAAGCGATCCTGCCAATGTGATGCCTCCCATGAAGGAGGAATATTGTATGCCGTGGATGTCATATCGCCACATGTATCGACCACCAAATGGCCCGAACTGTTGGCCATGCGAACTGGTTATAACTCACCCT
This sequence comes from Lignosus rhinocerotis TM02, assembly GCA_000743315.1. Taxonomy (NCBI): domain Eukaryota; kingdom Fungi; phylum Basidiomycota; class Agaricomycetes; order Polyporales; family Polyporaceae; genus Lignosus; species Lignosus rhinocerus. The sequence continues at coordinate 54,322 of AXZM01000570.1, read as the reverse complement.
TGCCATCCGCACCATGCGGATCCAATTCACCTCCAGCATCTCCGGGGCGAATGTTGAGTTTTGTAAGGTCACCAGCACCAGTGACCTGGACGTAGTCCGGAGTCTGGACGAAGTGAGCGCCCGTGACTGCACCATCGGGAATGACGCGCGTGCCGTGGCTCCCCTGGATGCACCAGGAGACTGTAATGCGCTCGTTCTCGCCAATGACAGAATTGGGGCTGGGAGGCGCGAAGACACACCAGTCGTCAAGGGAGTTCACTGTACGCCATTCGCCCATTTGTGTTCATGAGTGTCTCCATGGAACCGGATCAATGATACACATACGGTAAACGTTCTGGCACATGGAGTTCTGATTGTTGCCACTTCCGCATTGATTGGTGCCGGATTGTCCCTCCTCGGACTTGTTGGGTGCATTGCCGGGGAGGTATGTCGCGCTGTACGTCTGTGCGAGAGCAACTGAAGCGAGCGTGAGCGCGACGAGATAACCGGAGCGGAACATGGTAAAGAACGACAGGACGCGAACGCGCGAGGAAGGGCGGGGGGGAAGAGGGGAAGAGTAAGGGAGCGGGAGCGTACCTCACTGCGTGCATGATAAATTTATATTGTCTGGGGGATCGTCGCCGTGGTGGGCGAGTCAATATCGAGGTGTCGATCAGCTGAGCTGTTCAGGAGAGAATATCACACAGGCTGTAGAGGCTAGCGAAGGAAGATGTAGATGAGCCGGGGCTTGAGCAAGAACGCGGCTAGCACCTTTGATGGCTGTGACAGGTCCGAGCCCGCTATCAGTCCGCTTACGGCACAGCTCGTAAACCCCTCCCATCTCCTCTACTCACGGCATGGAAAAAAAGGCTTCGCAGAGCTGACGACGCTGATGGCCATCTGTGTTGTCCTTCTCATCATCTACTTGAGGCGCGCCGGCTCTTGAGGCCTTCAGGTCTCTTCTCAGTCGTCGGTACTTCGTCGGTCACAGTGGCGCACGTGGTACTTATCAAGGTCAATTTAAGCTGATTTGTATTTCGCTCACCTCCTGAGACCGATCGTGGTCCATAACGTCTCGACACCTAGTGGCTTGACCGTTCGTCGAGGATGTGGCCTGACATCAATCTACAACTTCAAGTCGTCATGTTTTCTCGGAATGAGGACAAAGCGGTGGCATCCAGCACAACCCCCCAAATCTCGCTCGCTGGTGTTGGTTGGGGCAGTCGATGTTGTTGAATACATCCTTCGAGATTTCCAGATACCCACGATGTTCTGTATCTGCATCGATGATTAGCATTACTCACTCCTGTGCTGCTGAACCTGCCTGTCGCGACTCAAGGGAGCTGCCTCTGAATTGAGGAAGCCATATTTTCTTCTGTCAGTTTGTTCCAGAGAGTAGACGAAACTGTGTGAGATGGCTAGCTTTGTACGCGATAGCAACCTCGAACGGCAACCACTTCGCCGTGGAACAATGCATCGATGCGCATGCATGCTCTTACATGTTCGCCTTGAGTCGGCGATAATCACTTCTGAACGGTTCACTGCCTCTCATGGCAGAGATCGCTACAGCTACACAACCATCCAGCATCTATCCCTTGACATTACGCTCAGCTGGCAGATGCTTAAGCCTACAACCAGTCGGAGAGAATGCCGACATCAAGCAGTGATATAGTATGAACTCTGTCAACTTGGCCAATCGGTCCAGAAGCGAATTTCCCAGGTTGATAACACCTCCCTGAGGTGAGAGAAAACCTCAAGTTCTCTGTGTTTCTTCACTTTCGCCAATTCAATCTTGCCAAATGGCGTTCACTATGTCTCTACTCTAGACAAGATTGTAGGCAGGTCCAACTGCAGTAGATATGTGTTCTCGTGTTCTATGCTTTACACGATTCCGAACCTTCCACTCCATACATACATGTAGTACATTCACAACTTCGATAGTTGCGACCTATGGTCTACGGACGAGGACTTCTATTTCTAGGTGGAAGGTATTCACAGAATCTAGATGGTATTCACGTAGGCGGGTCATACTTCATCGTGAAGGAGTCATGAAGGCTCAAGCAATCCCGTTGAGCTGCCCAAGAAGCAAGTGCCGAGCCACAATCATGAGGACGACAGAGCCCATGACCGTTGATCCTGTCCGATGCATTAAGCTCGCAAGTCACTGACGTCGCCCCCAAAACACGTATACTGTGTTTGAATACCTACCAGCGTAGAACCCGACGTTCTCAAAGGTGCCGGTATGGTCCAAAATCGCGCCAGAGATCGGCGGCCCAGCGAGCGCACCGAACGACATGATCGTGAACGCCATGCCGGTGCGCATGCCCACCTCCGAGACCTTGCCCATTCTCACGATGGGCTGGGCCATAATTGCAACGAAGATACCTGAGGTGACGCTGGCGAAAAGACTCGTCGTGAGACGCGTTGGCCAGTGCCTCTGTGCGAGGTGACGACTCACCCATAGAGGATGGCAACAGCGCTGAGCGGGCCCTGGGTCGCCGCGAACGGCCAGGCGTAGGTCACGATTCCGGCGGCGAAGGTCCCCGGAATCATGACATTGAGTGGGCCTGTAGGGCGGATTCGGAATGGTGCGCTGGTGTTGGAATCAATCCTTGAGCTCACCGTATCGGTCTGCCAGGAGACCACCTCCTATCCGACCCAGTAACGAGCTTGCATTCGCTATTGAAAGCAGGTAGAACGAGAGGTCGGAATCAATACCAGCCAACAGGCCGCTGATGGAAATATAAGTCAAGCACTGGTGAATTTTATGTCAGCTGGCAGATCTGCGCGTTTCATTTAGACACGTACGGTGTACAGTCCGAGGAATGCGACGAACAGGGAGAGGCAGAAGACAGAATACGACGCGCTCTTGAACATCGACAAGTTCACGAAGGGCCCGGGGTGTGGATTCGCTGGGATTCTGCGCGCAACAGTCTGGGAATGACGGAGATGTCAGGATTCGTTCTCCACAAAGGGCATCAAGAGAGCACTACCAGGTTTAGGATGATCAGGAATGCTGCGACGATGAAGCCCATTATGCGAAGGGTCCACGCGAAGCTGCAATGGTATATGCCATGGAGTGATCCGGTTCAGAGAGAGTATAAATGATACCACATACCTCTGACTTTCGATGAGATTCCTCAAAATGATCGGGAAGATCGTCCCGCCGATGCTTGAGCCACTAGCCATGCACGCAAGTGCGAGACCTAAGTTTTTGTGGAACCAGTGCGGGATGACTCCTGCAGCAGCAGTGAAGACCACACCGCTGGCCAGCTGTCAATCAGGAGATAAGCGTTATAGGAGAAGCAGGAAGGGTCGTGGACAGATACTCACCCCAATACCGAAGCCCTGACAAAGCAGAAACTGCCAGAACTCTTGACACTCCGCCGTTAGGAATGTGCATGTCACGAGCAGCACTGATGCACAGAATACGGGGATGCGGAGGTGACCCATGTCGAACAGCCTGCCGAAGGCGAGGCCAGGCATGAACATCAACGCATACTAGATTTGGCGAGTGCGATATCGTCACTGCTTGACAAGATCAATCACAGCTTATTGGCATACCTGCACTGAACCGATCCAAGCGCTTGAGAAGCACATTAGGAACCCGGCGACATGGGATGGGTAAGCTACTCACATGTCAGAAGGGGACATATCCCTCAACTTGTACTGTTCATAGTACGCCTGGAAAATCTTGGGAAGGCTCGTGAGCATACACATCAGGCTCTTAGCACACGACGAGACTTACGCCCCACGCGTTGATGAAGCCGAATGTTGCGCAAATGCCCGAGCTGACCTGAATGACAGTGACAATCGGTGCCTCCTTCCAACACAGGAATGTGTATTAGAGTGAACCCACTCCCAGAACGACAAGCCACGCTCGAAGGCCACCGTCCGGATAATCCATGTTGTCCACCATGTCCCCGTTGGTCGCAGTAGCAGCCTTCTCGGTGTCGACAGCAACGGTAGTATGATTGGATTGTGCTGCTCGAGGGCTGTGAGCGAAGACCGTCGAAGAGCTAGTAGAACCCGGCCGCGTCTCCATCGTTGGTCGGAGGTTGTGCTGATCTGAGTTGAAGGTTAGCGAGCAGCCAATGCGCGAATGATGCGGTGGGGTCAAAGAAACAGAGAATAGACTCCTGAGATGTCATATTCAGCGAGCCCCATGGCCCTTCTTATATGGCGACTCCGTGGTGCGCCTTATCGCACCTAGCCTGGCGTCGGACGTGGGGGTCAGATGTCTCTACATAAAATGATACACACCGGGACGCGACTACCATGACAAATATACAGTGACGGCCATACACACCGGGACGCGACTACTATGACGAATATACAGTGACGGCGGGTCGGGGAGATACGCTGCGAGTCAGCATGACGGTCCAGAGAGCGAAGGTTACTGTCGTAGGCGATCGAGATCTGTACAATTCTCTTGTCAGAGAGGGAGAATCACAAGCTTAGCTTCTGGTGTGTCGGCAACATACCTCAGGGACAGAGCAGTGCTGTAAGGCTGTCGGAGGCACCGATGCCGAGGTACATATTGACGAGAAGGTGTTTTACATGTGAATGTTCAACATGTGCCATTGTGCCATCGCCTATTGCCGTGCACCTTGTGAGAAAAACGATGAGTCGCGACCGACTGCGTAAGACAACGACATCGTATACCGTCCGTTTGAGACATGCGCGAAAGTCAATCAAACTCAAGACCATACTGCTCGAGGTCACCCTCGTCGAATCACATAATGCAGCATATGCATTCACAAGAGGACAATCCTTCTGGCACAGAGCACGGTGTGAATTGCTGTAGACTTTCTCCCGCGGGGAGGACTCCGTACATCCGGTGCATTCAACGAGGCGTCATCATCCACTGGCATGCCGCGATGTCCGCCTCAGATAACGCACGATTACAGCGAATGCATCGTGTTCACAAAGCAGCGGCTGCATCTCGCGGCACGTTAGGCTCGGATTTTGTGGATGCCTCCCAACTATAAACAGTGCTGTACGAGAGGAGATACCAACGTCAAGTCTTCATCTAAATCAGGTCAATCAGCGTCGGACTTGTGAATGCACCGACACCGACCTTTCCCATATCTACGACATATGCAGATTTGTCGAACGGTTTTCACGTTTCATGTCAGATTTCTCGAACGCATGAACTGCTTCAAGAGGAGGAGGGGAAACTAGAGTTGAACTAGTCGGCATTCAAGCTGGCGCGATCCCATGTGATTCTCTATCTAATTCAGCGCCTCAAGGGCAGTACTAGTACTTGTAGATGGCGACTCCGAACTCAAAGATCGGAAAGCGCTTCCGATAGGCAATTGTCGACGGGTTATAACTTATAAGCTGTATCTACAGTGGGCTGTGCATCATTTGACAGAGTTTTCTCCCACAAATTCACACACCTGCTAGGGACAACAACGGCAAGACTCGTAATGCCACTCTAAGCAATATTATAGCTTGGGCTACAGCTGCCCTCCAGTCCGAATCTTGGCGAGGTCCTTGCTCTCTTCATAGCTTCGAATGATAGTAGAAATCTCAATGTTGGACTGCGTCTAAGGCGGATGAGTGTCGTGCGACAGAAGAATGTCAACCAACCACATGTCCAAGGACTTGACGCTAATAGCCGGCAAACGTATGTCAGAAGCTGAACAGTGATACCAAGGACAAGGGTTACGCACTCAACAAAGAGCATGGCTCGTGGGGAGAGGACGAGCACCATGGACTAAAATTGACTTGAGTAGAATGGGATATAAACTGATGGCTTGCGGACCGGGTGGGGTACAGGATAGTTCATGAAGTGACACATTGCAAGTACGTCCATTGGTATGTGATCAGATGCAAGAATTTGTTGGTCTGACTCTATATCGTCGACTCGGCCCACCACTAATCGTGCTGCATGAGGAGAACGACCGACGGTTCCAAATACGGAATAATCGTGCTGCATGAGGAGAAGGACCGACGGTTCCAAATACGTAATACTTCGATGCCGGGCGGTTCACAAGGTGAAGCACGAGCAAGATGTAACAGACGAGCCAGCGAGATCCCTGTAAGAACGCATCATTGTAAGTTGATTCACTACCTCGAGTGGTCTTTGAGGTAAATCCGGTCCAAAAAGTGTGGAATCCTGGATGTTGTAAAGACCACAGTATAGGTCAAGATTGAATATGATGAACCGGTTGAGTCATGGGTGCTGGTTGTTTTCCAAAATCGTTCTCCAAGTTGGCGTTGAGTTGAGGCGCCTCAGGACGCTTTGGCGCCCGGGTGATTCTACGTTCCTCTTCTGCGCATCTACGCCCATTGACGATCTCTCCGTAGCTTGTCGTTTGTGCTTAAATCTGAGTCTATCCAGTCTGGGTTAAACGCGAGGGTTAATCCAATGCTCTTGATAACACTGGTATTGCGGAGATCACGCGGTAACTGACAGAGCATTCAGTCTATCCAGTCTGGGTTAAATGCGAGGGTTAATCGCATGCTCTTGATAACACTAATATTGGGGAGATCACGCGGTAACTGGCAGAGCATTATGGGATGACGTTCATGTACGTTCCTACGCCTTAATAGGCATCATTAATTCGTCACTCATTCTCCTTTACATGAATAAGCTCCGTTCTCTCTTACAAAGTCATCGTCCTCTTCGCCCTCCGACTAGGTTCATAAGTACCTGCTGTCGGCCACTCTCACGTCAACCACTACCACGGACACCTCTACTTTCTCTTTCTTCTCGAGCCATGAGCACCCAACGCGACGTCTCAAAGTTCAGCGACATTAGCAAAAGTACAACGGAGCAGGACGGCTCGTTCAAGCGCAAGTCATCTTCCTTCAGGAATTTCATAGAGCAGGGGCGCGAGTTCGAACCTGATAAAGGTGAGTAATTGACTTGAGCGACTTGATTGGTTCTACGTCTGGAAAGCTGCGATGCGCCTATGCTGTGGCTTACTCTGACTATATCTATGCAAGGTCGCTACCACCTCTACGTCTCGTACGCTTGTCGTGAGTACGAATCTGAACACAGCCCTCCTCACCTGTTAAGCACTGCCGTCTAGCCTGGGCCACCCGGACCCTCATCGTTCGCAAGCTGAAAGGCCTTGAAGATTTCATCGGTGAGCTCCTCCAGGCAACTTTTGTATCACTACTCACGCAATCCTGTATCGTAGATGTCAGCGTTGTTTCGCCTCGCATGGGTCAACACGGTTGGCCATTCGCGAATGCTGACTCGTTCCCTGCCGCCGACATCGACCCGATCAATGGTGCACAGCACGTAAAGGACCTGTATCTGAAGGCTAAGCCTGACTACGAGGGCCGGTATGCCTCTCTACTTTGTTAGCGGATTGTCTACGCACCGCTGACGCATGTGCAGTTTCACTGTTCCTGTCCTCTGGGACAAGAAGACGAAGACGATCGTGAACAACGAGAGCTCAGAAATCATTCGCATGTTCAACACGGCCTTCAACGATCTACTCCCCGCGGACAAGGCTGTCATCGATCTCTATCCCGAGTCATTCAGGGAGGAGATCGACGAGATCAACGAGTGGGTGTATGACACTGTGAACAGTAGGTGCCGGTATGCTGGGCATGCATATTCTCTAACATTTGCTACAGACGGCGTCTACAAGGCCGGCTTCGCAACAACGCAGAAAGCATATGAGGCTGCCGTGGTTCCCCTCTTTGAGTCCCTCGACCGTCTGGAGAAGATCCTCACTGGCAAAGACCACCTTGTTGGGGACCAGCTCACCGAGGCTGACATCCGTCTCTTCGTCACCATCGTGCGCTTCGATCCGGTCTATGTCGGCCACTTTAAGTGCAACCTACGCACGATCCGCGACGGTTACCCCGCAATCCACTTGTAAGTATCTACCGCGTGTCTCCTTCCACTGCAATGATACGAACTAACCCTGTCGCACGTCACAGGTGGATGCGCAAGCTGTACTGGAACAACGACGCGTTCTCGTCGACCTGCAACTTTGAACATATCAAGACGCACTATTATTGGTCGCACTCACACGTGAGTATCCCCTTCAACCGTTCCCTATCAGTATGACCACGTCCTCAATGGAAACTTGGCAGATCAATCCGCACCGGATCGTACCCGTCGGTCCTATCCCAAACATCCTCCCCTTATGAGTTACAGGCAGTCATTCCAGCAGCATACTGTGATATGGATTCTCTCCCCTTGTGTAAAGTTACCGACTGACGCTGCGCTGAATCAACCTGGCGGGGGTTGTGTTGTGCCAATAGTGGGAGCTATAATCGGACAACGTGATAGGAATTGAGTTAGGTCTTGACTAAATACAAAGAGCTCGCGTCTGGTTGAATATCCACTTCCCAGATAGATTATTTCCTCTTGCTCTCTAAGTCGACGTTGTTGCTCACTGGCACCCACCGGGGGCCATTCCACTCTGCTGCCTAGGTTCCTATGCCTTGAGCTTGAACACTGATATCTTTCTTCTGTTTCCGACAACAGGACCATCTGTCAGCCCAATCCGACGGCTTCATGAAGCAAAATTGCGCCAAGCAACAGATATAGCTGTACACAAAGCATTGTATATGCGAACTGCGGTTCAATTGAAAAAGGAACATGTTACTGAAGGATAGAATATGTGGAGCAAGCACCTCACAATACTCCTGCGAGACCACAAAGCCCGGGGGACGAATCACCGTACCGTCGTGATGACTCACCTCCCTCGTCCGTGTTTTCGGACCTAGGGGACGAATCACCGTACCGTCATGATGACTCACCTTCCTCGTCCGTGTATTCGGACCTCGATCGTCGTTTCCGAATTGGCCATACTATCGGAACAGGCAAGTGTCGTGCTTTGGATCAGTATTTGCACTGATTCTTATTTGAAGAGTACTACAAGTCCCTGTGGCCCTATCGTCACTGCAGCATCTGACCATGCAGCGTTTTGGGCCGCAAAGTGGCCGTAGATAACAATCTTTCGGACCTTCGTGTTGTAGTTGACGGCATCGAAGGAGTCACCTGGAAGATCCGTTCGGCTCAGTGCGCGACATTCTGTTTCATTGTACGGTCAATCGGGTGTTTACGGGATGCTCTTCGTCTAGCGTGTTCTGAACACAATGAGGAGTGGCACCTTGATACAGGGCATGGTTGGAGGGATTTGTAGGTTCGGCCCGGCGATGCGTTCGTCATTCCCCACAAGTCTTCACGTTGTGCCACCAGGGCCAATCGAGATCGTGCTGGAAAGGTTGGCCACGGTCCCGGTATAGCGCTAAACCTGCTAGGTATGTTGTTTTTCTCCGGACTTTTAAATGCATTTTCCTATATGCACCCGACACATTCTACAGATGCAAATATACGGCCATTGGCGGAGGACGGTGATTTCTTTCAACCACATGAGCCGTTTTGACAGTGCAACGCATCGTGCAGTCACTACCGCCGAGCTTTACATCCGCTAAATGGATGGTTCTGAACCAAGCGAGGAGTCTTAGATGTCATCGACACCTAGTCACCGCTATGCATGAGACCCTTAACGTGTGAGATCCATCACTTTGCATGGCGAGACTGCACCATCAGGCGCTGCGCAATTTCTAGGGGATTGTATGGCTGACTGTTCTGACAGGTCTTCAGAGCTGTTGAGGTGAACCATGTCGCCTTGTGATCTTGGTGCGAAAGCCTCCGTTCTTCTAAGTTCAGCGGTGATTGATTTTGAGCGGTCTGCTGTTATCTCGGCATCTCCGTGTCCCGCACAATGCCTTCTTTGCAACAGCAAATTACAAGTCTCCTTTCTCACTCACAACTCAGCAATCCCTAATAGTCTGTTCAAACACACCACAAACAATGCATCCCGATTCCCAGGTTTCTCCCAATACACGGCCTTGTCCGTGCCAGCTCCTTCTGGAGCTCCCGCATCTCGGTGTCTGACTCCAAAGTCATCATTTTTCCCAAAGCCGAAAGAGTATGGACCGGTATAGGTATTCGGCTCGTCTCCTGGCTTCGCACCTCGGCATCGGACCGGTTTCCCTCGATCTCTGTGAGCCGAATACCGGTTCCGGTTCCACCACCCAGCAAACAGATTCGACGGCACCTCTGGCTCCCTCTGACTTATCGAACCGCCCGAAGCATAGCGTATCTGCGTTTTTCGCGACAGTGTTTTCGCCCTTGTGGCGCAGTCGTGTGAGAGGCTTTCCTGGCTGGAGATCAACTGCTTCCACTGCTGCGACTCGTCTAGCCAATTCTACGGGTTCAGAAAGCGAACTCCTCCGTAGTATGACGACCATCCATTTGGCTGTAGGGATCAAACCCACATCCAAACCCAAACTCGTGATGCGCTGCCTCACTGCCGACACGTCGTGTGGAGCCGCGCTGTACGTACACTCTAATCGTGATCTACGCCTCGTGAAAATGTATCGGATCGCTACGGCAAACTCTCGTCATCGTTTAGGAGGGACCGATATGCTTTGCTGCAGATCACTTATGCCGATGCCGACGCCACAGCCGACTGACCAAGCGACTCACCTCGCCCATTGTACCTGCTGCAGTGGACGAGCAAGATCCGGAGTTTGCATGTAACTTGCCTGGTTTACGTCACATGGCTTATGCACACGAACTCAAGGACTGCAGGACGTACTATGGTGCACAATAGCAGCAAGGCATCTCGGAGATGGTTGACGCCTTTGCAAAGGAAATGCCTCGATGGGTTCCGGAATCTCCCTGAATTTGGATCTGGATTCTTCGCGAGACCCCTTGCTCACGAAGTCCGGCCTGGCATCCGTGTCTCAACTCGTTCGCACGATGTTGTCATCGATAGCGCGGCCCGAGTTCGCGCTCTTGACGATGTCTACAACCATCCTAAACTCGCAGGTGCTCTGCCATAATGACGAGAGATAGATCGCCCTTGCGTCGCGAGCAGTGATGGGCAAAAGGCAAAAGTCGTGTAAGGCGGTCTACTCCCGTCGCGGTCACTGATCAAGGTATACATCAAGATCTTCGTGGCAAGGTCCGGGCTCAGGCAGCAGAAGACTTGCATGTGCTATCCTACACTTTCACAAGGCAAGCCTCAGACGGACCTGGTGACCCAAACGTCGAGGAAGCCCGGGTCTCGTGCGCGCCATACAGGCAAGCATCGACTGCTCGACCGGAAGTGATGTTACGTCAAGCAGCGCGAAAAGGCGCGAGCACTCAACGCGACTCAATGGCGCACGCTCACATGCATAGGTCCGCCATCCGCACGCCGCCGTATTGATTACTGTGAGCGCTGCACGTTCCCTCGCCCGTCTCCTTCCCCATGGACTCAGCAAGCCAAACTCGCTCAACCTTACGCGTCCGCGCCACTGTGTGAGGTCGGGTCGTGCGCCCGCTGCCCTGTCCCGTCCTCCTGCATTTGGTCGACCGACTACGCTTTTCCACATGCCCTGATAGCACTAGCTTTGAGTATCTGCTCGTCATTTCACCCTTTGGCATCGCTTGTCCCTATCTTTGGGCGTCGTCGCTGACGGTTCTCAGGAAGCTACAGCTACAAAGTTATGCTCTGTACCCAGATTAACCGCCCTATGTTTGGCCACGCCGTACTGGAATACTGGGAACGTGGGGCGAGGAGCTTGAGCTAGCCGCGGCGCGCGCCGTTGTATGCCCTCCCGGGTCTTCCAGCTGGGCAGCTCAGCACCCAGCGACTCGCTGCATTCGTTGGCCGTCATCCTCGTCTTCCAATTCGCCTTCCCTTCCTGCCTGGGTATTCGTGTACGCAATGTTCGGCGTCCCAAGGCTCCGATGGGTGTGCTTCTGTGGCCTCGTTGGCCTGCAACGTGCCTCTAGACGCATCTGTGGCTCGTTATGTCCGTGTCCTGCGGAGTGAGTGAGAGCGTGCAAGACCTCCTTTGCTTCTCAACGCCCACATGGGGCGCCTTGTGCCTGTTGGGCAATTAACCTGCCGAACAGAACCACCATGATGCAGTCGGGGATGGCCTATCACGCTACGGTGCTAATCTTGTGACCACCATAACTTCTGACAAGGGGGACCCAAGGTTGCGCCATGACTGGTAACTTACAGATCTCTGGTCCCCTCGGTAGCAAGCCAGCTGTCGGTGAACGTTAACGTGTGGCGAACGTGCGTGTGTCGACAACGGTGAGACCCGTTATAGCGATCCTGAGGCGCATACCGACCGTCGTGCCAGTGTCAGTTGTGTGCAACTATGCGACTCAGGGCTGTTCATGGCTCCTGGGCTTCCGCAACTTCCGCTCATGGTGGGTTCGCATTCCCACCAACATATTTAGTACGAGTCTAATCCCGCATTATACTCTTCAGCGCGCCGGTCTCTACACAAGCATGTTCCTGCGGTGTAGCCGCTACGGAAACTGTCGATCATGATGAATTCATGGCCGACGCCGTTGCGACTTTCTTTCGCATTCTACGGGCCAATATCCTAATATTATACTTACGGTTTACTCAAATTTCCCCTTGGAGACCCAGGAAGTCGGGACGGTCAAGATGCCGCTACCACTTGAGATTGAATCTCAAACAAGATTTGTCCGGGCCGGAAGCGACCGATGTTCTGGTACGTGCGTGTTCCTCGTCCACTCTCGAGTCGTTCCAGCGTGGCCACATTTGATATCAGTCCTATCAGAGGATCTACGTCGTAATGTGGCGGAAAGCTGCGGTCGCGGCGCGCGGCAGGAGCTTGATGAAGTTGAACCAGAACCTTGCGAAGGTGAAGCACGTCCAGGTGTGAGGTGTGATGGTCTTGAGGATAACAATGCTACACTCAGTGCTTCCTAACTCCTGAACTTACCCCGCACGATTCACAGAAGCGCAATAGCAAGAATGTTGAGAACGCGTGTGCCGCGATGACGGCGGATGATGCTGAACATAGGAACGAGCCCGTCTTTGTTGCAGAAGCGGTGACTTCGCCGAGTGCAAAAGCTAACTCCGTACCGCACCCCGGTCATCAGCATTCGAGGCTTCGGGATGGTTCGTGAAGACTCGGGAGCAGATGAGCATATGATTGCATTCAAGTTAACTCAGGAGCTCTCAGATAGAGCATCTAGGACATGAACAGGCCCTTGCTACGGCGGAAGGACCTCGGGAGTCGGGGTGTAGCGCCATAACAAGTATGACGACGTTCGTACTATGTCCAATTCACTCTGCAGGGTCTCCCACCGAGTCGGGATAGTGTCGAACGCTCCTATGCTACACATTTCACAAAACCCATAGCATGCGTATGTTAGCCGTGTCGAAGCGTGGAGTTCGTGGCGCAACCGGCGCAGACTTATCGAGTAGCCCCTTCACCGGTGCGAACTCCCCTGCACACGCTTTGCAAGGTCTCACAGGGCGGCATCATCCCCAGAACATGCGTTTCGGAGGGAGCTGAAGCGGCTCACGACTGTCGCACGGGCAAGCTGTCAGAGTCCGATCCTGGACGAATCTTACGCGGCCCATGCAAGGACCAGGGAACAGCGCGACGGAACGCGCGCTCGCTCACGCCTTACTCAGGCTGGGAACTGGCTGGGACTCCACCTTCTATCACCGCTACGAACGCATCAGCCCACAGGACTCACTGACACCGTGCGCCTCCCACCGACCTCCGCGAGCGAGCCGTCACCCCGCGGACGTCTTATCCGCACGTTCATTTTGGCAGGGGTGTGGACTTAGAGAGAGTCGCCCGAGCGCGAGCGCGCGGGAAGCCCTTCTCTCACTCGCGTCCGTGTCTCCCCGCATCGCGAGAAATTCTTGGTGCGCGAGTCCGATAAGTAAGTCCCGCACCCTGCACCGGCTTGCGAATCTGTACCACTGTGTCTATCGCAGGCCGAAGAACCCCATCCTCCTCCGCCGCCGCCCCACCACCACGGGTGGCACATATGTACCACACGGCATGGCATGCGGCAGACTGGCGCGGCGGACGCACAGAATAGAGATGTCGGCCCCGGGGCCGCCGGGTGTCCGGGACGGCGACGCTTCCTTCCATACTGCATTCGTCCCGGGCCCGGGGTGCGCGCGCCCGACAGCCGACAACGTGGGAGCCGTCGGGTGGCACAGTACTAGGTGACTCTGCGAGCCTGCCCCTCCGAGTCCGACTGTGGGACCCACCCACTGGCACTGGTTGCTGCGCCCTAGCGAGGCGCGGAGGCCGTGAAGCTGTGAGTGCTCAGAGCCTGTGGAGGGCAGAAGGGGTGGAAGGGATCGCACGACGCATCGCGCGGGACGGGGCTTCGTGCTAGCGACCTTGCGACCTGTCGACCTTCGAGTCTTCGACCCTTCGACCTTCGATGCAGGACGCGTCTGTTTGTCTATCGCGAGCGTGCGAGCGCACCGGCTCGTCCGGATAAGCACAGCGAGCACTGGCACGCGCACCCGCCCGACGCTCCCGTAAGGGGGTGCTGATAGGGTAAGTATAGGAACAGGGCGTAGAAGGCAACGTCCGTGGCGGATATGCACACTAGCTATGGTACTACTAGCGCCATAACATTGTGGTCTGCAAGCGCCGCGCAGCGTGCCGGTCATCGTATCTCGAGGAGAAGGAGGCCGTTTGGCACCTGCCAGACCCCAGTGTCATTTACATTGACCTCGCGTCATGTGCATGAGGCCCCCAGGGGGCAGGGGGCTTCGCGTGCGCGTAAGTGCTCGGGAGTCGGGGATGCGATTACTCATGCGAGTACGTACGGACTGAAGTATGGAGATACTCTCCGGCAGCGTGCTGACCGGGAGGCGGAGGACGCACCCATATGGCCAGTAAGTAATACGTGTAACGTGTAGGTACATAGATACGTACGGGTGACTGAACAGTTAACAAAGAACGTCGTGCATGACCCGGACTGGCGTTCTCGTCGCGGGGGGCCCGAGGCCCGAGGCCCGGAACCTGCGTCGGCTCGCGGACTCGAAGCTTTGAAGCGTCGTGCAGCGTGCGCACGGTACTCGATACCGCCCGAGCGAGGACGCGAGGCCCCGGCGGAACTGGGGCAATCGCCAATCGCAAGCTGGATGCTACTCGGATGCGTAGGGGCTGCAAGGTATGCACATACGCACCTGTCTCGTCGCCGGATATGTAGTATCCGTCTAGCAAAGGTCCATAATGGCAAATCATGCCTGTGCGACTAGGCTGGATCCCCTCCAACTCAGCACGCACTGGCTCTTACCATAAGACCGTGTGTATGTATATGTACATGCGCACCAGATCTAGAGTCTCGAGTGCATGGCCCATGGCCGATGCATCACGTCATGCGGGACAAACCAAGCACGGAGCTGTGCACCAACGATCCGATGGAACCGTGGACGCGTCTGGGGCGATCAGAACTTGATTCTTGATTCTTCTGAGGCGTGCTTGGTGGAGAATCGGACAGAGAACGATAAGTATCATATGTATGTACTCAAGCCTGGACTGCACGCCGCACGGGCTCACGGACTCATGGACACAGCGCGCACTGGCACCCCGCCAGATCCGGATGTTTTCTTGTCCTCCCAGGAGGAGCGTGACCTCTCTGCCATCATCCCATCATTGACCTGCGATGGGCGCGGGGAGTGCGTGAAAGATATGCAAGCACACTCACAGTCACTACTCGGGTTGGAGAGTGCGCCATGGACGCTCGACGATCGGGCGGGACTGAAACTGGGACTGGGACTAGTACGGGGACTGGGGAAGGACGAAAGGTCATTAGCACAAATGGCTTGCTGTGGAGAGCAGCGTATCGAGATCTGGGGTCCGGAGACCCCAGTGATTGATGGAACATATCATACTACCAACCACTCACTGATCGAGAATACAGCTTCGAATTCCAAGGCTGCTGGTCTGCTGGGCACTCGAGCTCGAGGCCTTTGCCGAGAGTGTGGTGGGGATATCACACGGATGCGCTCACAGGATGGATGGCGGGCGAGCGAGAGGACTCGGAGGTCGGAGGTAGGCTCTCGAAGCAACGAGGGGGGGTTGAGGCGGTATATTCGAGTGTGTACTATGCGGACGATGCGAATGGGATAGATAGGATGTAAACAGAACACAGCGATGCGAATGGACGGGTTATGCTAACGGGAACGTAAGCGTAGATAGAGGTGGGGAGAATGGACGGGTTATGCTAACGGGCACGTAAGCGTAGATAGAGGAGGGGAGGGAAGTTGGGGGGAGGAAGGGCAACAGCAAATCGGACACTAGCAGGATATCCAGATTGCAAGCAAACGCTCGAAGTGGACGCCGACGACGACGACGACGACGACGACGACGACGACGACGACGACGACGACGACGACTGTGACTTCGACGCCCCGCAGTAGTAATGAGGAACGGTAAAGTTAGGAATGGGTACACAGGTGAGTGCGCGAGTGCGATGAGTAAGGTAGTGATACATGGAGCAATGACAGTCCACTAGTTAGTACACATGGATCGGGGAGGGCATGCATGCGGGATATCGGGAGGCGCGAGACAGAGGAAGAGAGAGACGGAGAGCGATGGCAGGCGGGCGCCGGGCCGTGCGCGCGGACGGATGAGAGTACTTTTCTAGACCGTTGTCGACCCCGTGAACCCACCAGAGAATAAACGTCGCGCAGGCGGCGGGCGGCCGTCGCACATCGCTCGGCATGATATGAGAGGAAAATAGATGAAACGAACAGAACACGAAAAGGGGCACGGGGAGGGGGGTGGGGGACGGGAGTGGGGAGATGCAGGAGATGAGGGCGTAAAAGCAGTCTAGGAGCATAGGGTGGGAGCGGTCTGCAGTCACCGCGACTCAACCATGACTTTGAGAACCATGTTCCCATCATCGTCGCGCCCGCGGGCGAGAAGCTCGAACGCGCGGGCGGTGTCCTTGAGTGGGAACCGGTGGGTGATGATCTTCTCGATGTTCGGGAGCTTGCCCGAGGCAAGCAGTGCGAGTGCCGTAGGGTATGTGTGGGCGTAGCGGAAAGACCCGTGGATGTCGACTTCACGCGTCGCGGCGGCGGAGAGGGGAAGGGTGACGTTCCGTGAGCCCATGCCGACGAGCATGACCTTTCCACCGGTGATGGCGGCGTGTATCGACATCTGGATGCAGGGCTCGGCACCCGTGCACTCGAAAACGACGTCGAAACCGTCGGGCATGTTGAATTCGGCGAGTGCGGCAGAAATGTTGTCCTTCGCGCGGCGTAGTTGCTCATCGGTGGTCTTCGCCTTGTCGGAGATGGGCAAGCAGTAGACTTGCTCAGCGAAGCCGTGCTTGAGGGCGAAGTCGAGACGTGTTGGGTTGATGTCGATGGCGACGACGCGTGTTGCACCGTACGACTTGGCGAGTGCGCATGCAAGGAGGCCGATTGCACCGACACCGAATACGAGTACGGAGGATCGCGATCCGGGCGTGAGGTCGGCGCGGCGGGCGGCATGGAGGAGAACAGAGAGAGGCTCTGCGAGGGCTGCTTGCTCAAAGGAGCAATTGTCGGGTAATCTGCGCGAAGACGCCGGGGTAAGCGAAGATGTTTGACACGTGTTCGGATCGGGGGAAGAGAGGTGCGAGTGGGAGGGGAAGTATCGGCAAGACCGGAGGGAATGTTGGATGGAACAAGGAGAGGAGATACTCACGGGTGGAGGACGTGGGCGGGGTGGTTCATACGTTCCTGAAGAGTGCCATCGGCATGAGGAAACGTCTTTGCGCTGCTGCAGAAGCGCATGTTCTTGCAGAGGTTGTAACGGCCCTTGGCACAATATGAGCAGTTGTTGCACATAATGCCAGCTTCGATAGCGACGCGCTGGCCAGGCACGAGGTTCTTGACACCAGGGCCTACTGCAGTGACTATGCCTGCTGCTTCGTGACCGAGGACGAGGGGTGCTTGTACGACAAAGTCGCCGTTACGTCCATGGGCGTAGTAGTGCACTGGATGAGGGGAAGAATGGGGAGTTTGAAAGGAAGTAGCGGTTGAAGATGGACGGGAAACTGACAATCACTGCCGCAGAGACCGGTGGACATTACAGCCACTTGAGCTTGGCCCTGGTGTGGGGGCCAAAGGGTGCGGTCCTCGAGACGGAGGTCCTTCGCGCCATGGAGGACGACTGCGTGCTGGGTTGGGAGAGCGATGGGAGACATGTTGTTGGCGAAGGACGGATGGGAGCGGAGGAGGGCGGGTGTCGGAAAGTCGAGACGACAAACGAAGGGACTTTATAGTGTAAACGTCGGATGGAGTCTCGTGAGGAGCGCGTTCTCTGAACTGGACCGTGGCCTGCTCTGTACCCCGTTCAAGTTCCCGGTCCGACCGCCCGCGGCGAAATCCACTGCGTGATCGACCGAGCTGCTTAGGTAATCGTGGACCCTGAGGCGTCTCCGCATTTCTCGCATTAATATTTCCTCTCCCCAACTCGACAGCAACCTCTGCCTTATCGCCTCCTTTTCATTCTCTCTTTTCGCCCGGCACGACTTTCCTTCTTCAATTCCCATAAACGGTCACCATCTCTCTCTCTCCCACACTCTTCGGAACCCCGCGCCGGTCCTCCGATCCGGGGAAATAGCCGAGCTGCCCTCCCAATTCCAAACACACCTTCCTTTTCCGGACGTCCTCTCCTCCCACTCGCTCCAGAGCCAGACTCTTAAGCCTCGTCCGTCCTGCCATGTCTGCTCCGTCGTCTCTGTCATCAGCGTCGTCCACGTCGTCAAAATCACCTCCTTCATCGTCCAAGACAGCGTCCAGAAGGTATTCGTGATGGATCCATCTCCTGCCGTCCCTGCACCGCAGCTCTTCTCGCTCGCAGGCCAAAACGTGCTCATCACAGGCGCCACTCGTGGTATGTCTCTCTCATCACTCACAGATCTTGCGCATACAGTCAGCCCCATGCTCACGCAGACCCTCCCCGCTCTTCCTTTGCGTCCCATCTCCAACAGGTATCGGTGCTGCCTGCGCTATTGCTCTCGCCGAAGCCGGAGCGAACATCTGCGTAGTCCGACGTCCTGGTTCGACCAACGACGAAACTGTCAATGCAATCTCTGCCCTCGCCCGCACGGTCAAAATCGTTGACTGCGACCTGGCAGATCTCAACGCGGTCAAAGGCCTCTTCCAGCACGCGCTTGACGCCATGGGAGGAGACATCCATATCCTGGTCAATTGCGCTGGAATACAACGGAGATCCCCGGCCGTCCAGTTCCCCGAATCCGACTGGGATGATGTACGTCTTTTTCTTGCCCAGGTTCTGTCCGTGTACCTTTCGGTCTTTTCCCTTTTGTCTCTCCCCTTTCATTTCAGTTTTGAGTTGTTTCTGACCTGTCCCGCGGCTTCTTACTCACTGCCGTCTCCTCCATGTTTTTCCACGGATATCCCTTTCCGGTCGCCGCACATCATCTATCGTCGCCCAAACCATCTCGACGACTCCTCATCCGTCCACTTGGTACCGTCGCCTTATCGGGTCCCCGCTTCCACACCTCTCTACCCACATTACGCGACTCGAAACACCACTCTCTGTGGCCATCGCCTCCTTGCACGTGTCTCCTCCGTGCGTGCTGGGAATAACGTCGTTCATGTGTCCATCTTCGGCTACGTCACCTGCACACTCTACTCTCCCCACCCTCTGCTCTGGCGCATGAACCTATGCGGCTTCAAATCTCTGTACCTCCTCTTATCGTCGCTTCTTTTCTATGGCGTGCTCTGGGTCATTCTCGATGGCTGCCCTGTGGTCATTCCACCCCTGTGCGCGTCGCCCGTCACTCGCACATCGCCGGACGCTTTTTACATGCTCGTCGTTGCCTATCGCGTTCCCATCTACCTAATTTGCACGCGCTCCGAACACAATCTCATCGTGATTCCATTTCGCCCCCGCGACGCGCCGAATCCATCCCCCGCTGGACGACCATTCTTCCCTATTCATCGTTGCGCATCCACCTCGCGTTGAACGTCACGCGCGTCATTCTACCTTTGCTCTCACCGCATCGCTCTTGCGCACATACTTCGCCGATCACCGATCGCGGATCGTGCCCTTGCATCCTCTGCACTGTAACCTTGGCCCTGTGGCCTCGTCCTGCACTCTCGCCCTCGCGATACGTCACCGGGTCTTACTCTCTTCACGTTCTTCCCGTATACGGCCATGTCTCCGATCGTCGCTATTGCATACTACGTACATACGCCGTGCTCTAACACACCAACGATCTGTGGCCGGACTCGCGCATTTCCGAATTAACCCCGTCGCGCAACCGTATCGCCCATCACACCCTTCGGCATGCGTCGACATGCCTCCTGTCTGGCCACACGTACTCTATACACCTATTGCTCACGCCATTCACTTTCCGCTCTCACCGTATCGCTGCGCTGACTGCGCGCCACGATGCATTGACACGAGCAGGTCCTCAATGTCAATCTCAAATCCGTCTGGCTGCTCTCCCAAGCCGCAGGACAGCACATGGTCCCTCGTCGCAGAGGGAAGATCATTAATTTCTGTTCGCTGCTCACATTCCAGGTACGTGCTCAGCCAGTTGTCTTCACTTTCTAGCCCCATGGAGAGGGGGATCTCTCTCCTCGACCCTCACACAGACCCTGACAATAGCCCCTTTTGTTCCTCATTGCTTCATGATCTTCCTGACGGGACAAACGTAGGGCGGGTTTACTGTTCCTGCGTACGCCGCAGCAAAGGGCGCGCTCGGCCAGCTGACCAAGGCCCTCAGCAACGAATGGAGCAAGGAAAATGTCCAGGTTAATGGCATCTGCCCCGGATACATCGCTACCGACATGTGAGTACTACCCACACTCACCCTCTCGCTCTTCGATCACCGTGCGCATCATCGACGGTGCCTACCAGCGCTCGTTTTTGCCTTTTGTTGCTCGTCTCCAGGCGGACGGTAGCCTTTAGGCTTGTAGACTTGCGTATTGTCTTCTTTGCATTCTTCACCGCTACACCGCTCCGTCGCTCCGTATTCCGTACGGCACCGACGCGTTAGGAGCACGCGCTCACACACGCAGCTGGCGGGACTGCGCTGGTGTGCGCTCGGTCTGGACCGTACTTGATGTCCGGACTCGAGGTCGAGGGTGCCACGTGATATGTCAAGAAGGCGTTGGTCAAGACCGCCCTCGTCATTCCTCCGATGGCGTCCATTGTGATCTCCATTGGACGAAGTGCTCCGGCGTTCTAGCGTCGAATTTTTTCTCTGCGGGCGGACCACGATGCCGCTGCACGGTGCATTTTTCCACCCTTCCCTGCCTTCTTGGTCGTCCAGCGCCATCTGACGTGATACACGTGTGATGCGCACCCACCGCCGCAGCGCCTCCCTTTGGGTCTTCTGGCGTTCTCCTCGCGCCCCACCCGTACCACCATGCACCCACTCGGCGGCCTGCGCCTCGTCCCCCCCTCCCCAGCGTCCACATGTTCCCATGCTGTCGCCATGGTCCGGGACACCAGGAGCTGTGCAAAAATTGCTATCATGATATCTCATGTTCATCCTATTGGCGATCCTTGACCGTGGACACCCATGCTAACACACCCCTCCACTCCCCGCGCTCGATATCACCGCAGGAACGAGAAGCTGCTGCAGGACCCCGTGCGGCTGCGCCAGATTTCGGAGCGCATCCCTGCCGGGCGGTGGGGCGAGCCACGGGACTTTGCTGGCCCCGTCGTCTTCCTGGCAAGTGCCGCGAGCCAGTACGTGTGTGGAGAGATCGTGGTCGTCGATGGAGTGAGTTTTTCCTTCCCCCCTTCCATCTGCTGCATCTCCCAGCCATCCCCTGTTGGCCATCCGGATAGAGCGTGTTCTGCTCCTGGGTACTGTAGGTGTGCGGTGTGCGGTGTGCGGTGTGCGGTGGGGCCCTGGAGCGGGGCACGCGACCGCTACGGCCCGGACTTGTCCCTGCGTTGTGGCTCAAATTTGTTGTGTTGTGTGACAGGAGGCTGACCGGCCTCGGTGGCTTTCTTTTTCTCTGCGTTCGCACAGGGGTGGATGGGGCGGTGAAGGAGCAGCAGCGGTGTGGACTCGCGTGGCTCACGGACGGGCCTACGACCCACTGGGACGAGGAGGAAAGGATACATAGAGAGCCTCGTCGGAACTTGGGGAGCGCGCGCGCAAGTCCTCGCGCTGTGGGCCGGCGGAAAGAAGGAAAGCCTGAGAAGCTGGCGTCTGTCATGTCTCCATTCCTCGTTGTAACTCCATATGCCGAATGTCGAATGCACCACCGCTTGGTGTGCTGCGCTGTTTGGTTTGCTCTGATTGCTGGACAGCTGAGTATGTGCTGTGTCGCGTGTGTTACGAGCAAGCACTGGTGTGCTGCGCGTATCAGGTGCTGCCCGTTTCTGCCTGCTCTCCGATAATGTCCGTCCGTATCATGACACCCTGCGCTACTGTATGTAAGGTGGCCTGTGTGGGCCCCTCGCCGCCGGGTGGACGTCACAAGCTCCAACAACGTTCCCTCGCAAGTCGGGACTCGGGTCGCAGGCACTCGAAGCGTCCCAACAGCCTCTCCAAGCCTCTCCAACGCACTCCAAGGCTCGCGCTCGCCCCGAGTCCCGACCCCCTCGCGTACCTCTCTCGTCTCTCGTCACCGAGACCACACATATGGTAGTACATACTAGGAAGCTGCTCGCGATCGAGAGGGGCGGTGGTGGGCCGTGGCGCGTATGTAAAGTGCTCGGAACCCGGCCCTGAGATCCTGCACGAAGAACGAGATCCTACCCGTGAAACTTGGCGCAGGCTCGCGCAATTATACGCTACGGTATACCCGACCCCTGGCAGCAATCGCGCTACAGACGCTATTAGGCGCCCCTGTCTCATTTCAGTACTCAGTCCGCAGCGAACCCGGCCGGTCAGGAGGTGGGTGAGAGGCACTAGGCAGGGCGTCGTCAGTCGAGACCGTCGGTGGTGGCTGCATTGGCTCTGATACGGTACATACCCACCCTCGACGTCGATGCGTGATGCGTATGGTCCATGGCATGGTGTGTGCATCAGATTCTGGCCTTTCTGACTCTCCTGACTGCAGGCTTGAGGGGGGCCGCCGGGGGTGTACATGTGCTTGAGCGTCGATGTGCGGTCAGAACCCATACAGTACATCATACATCTTGCACTAGCGACGTGTGTGAGGTTTCATGGAACGAGCAGTATGAGAATCGGTGCAAACTGTTGAGCGATGTACATGATAGCAGTCTGGAGGATGCGACTCGGAGGGCGGTCCGGGCATGGAAATTGGCATAGGCAGACACGTCGCACTGGGTTCTGTTGGACGTTTCAGCAGGAATGGAGAACAGGTATGTAGTGGCTCGTCTTACGTTGGGTACATGATGAACGCATAACCCGGGACATATACGTCCAATGCTAAACGAGATGAATGAGTAGTTCTTCGTCGGGTGTTAGCACATTCAGGAGTCAGGACCCCCCAGTGCTCATCTTGCGCGTAAGTGACCAACGTACGCTCCATCAGATCTCTGAACCGTTGTCGATATGCCTTGACCGCAACTGCTGACGTCCAGATCGAAGACATACAGCACAGATTCGTAGAGGCGTGCCCCGACACGATCGGCACCGCACACTTGGCAGATCGGAGTCGGGTACCCGTCCCGGTCATCCGCACGGCCATCCGTCTACTGAACACCACAAGAAACTATGTAACCAATCATCGCACACTCGTCCAGCGGCACGCTTCATGCAACGCTTGAAGCGCGGTTGATCTCGGTTGATCCACTCAGGCAGAAAAAGGGGACATCGTCCAAGAGCTTGAACCATCCGGCGGCCATCATGCATCATCGCATCATCATCCCCGGTCCACCGCTGGAAAGCTGGCGGGCCGGTACCCCCAGACTCAGTCAGTACATACTTACCTGTCAGTACGGGAGGCTTGACGGGATGCGGCCAACCCGACCCCAGAATAGTCCCTGATCCAATAAACACGAGGCGGGGTACACAGGGACCTACGAGCGGCACTAACCTGATTCCGCTTCCCAACCCGTCCAGGCCGCTCTGAATGGTGGTGGGTTGGTTGGGCCTGGATGTTGGGAACGGCGCGTTAGTCACCCTCCCGCGAAGGATGCGACGATACGAGACCGTCTGTCTCCTTCTGTCCCCCGTGCCCACCTTCAGCTCCGCGCTCGAATTCCATTCACTGAGCATCTAGAACGGGGGTGTTGTCCCCATTCAACGAACTGTATGATAACACATGCCGGCACTATGGACACCGTCTGTCGTTTGGGGTTGCAGATGCACAGTTGTGGATACTCTCGTACCTTGAGATTCAATCACACAACGCGCAGCCCCGCCTTCCCCGTGGTAGCTTGCGTTGACAGCGAAGGGGCAGCCACTACGTTCCCTTCTTATCTGCACCGCCGATGGGGAGAATTCTGTTCCACATAAGCGGCGTAACAAGAAGCTCTATTCCCTTCGAAAGGACGAGGGTCGGAGAACATCGCGCTGAATTGGCAGACGCACGATCCTGGCGGAAGAGAGTACGGCTTCACGACACCCGGGGGTCTATCACCACACATGCATTCGCCGTTCTCGCACACAGCGGTCCAGACACACACCTCCGAGCGGACAAGGATCAAAAAGAAGGCGAGCGAGTTTGACAGAGCTCAGAAGAATGTGGGCAGCGTCTCCAGCTGGCGTTCGACAGAACACCGGGCTGAATCGATCTGTGACCGAATCCCGCTATGGAAGACAACGGGAAGGAAAGTCGGCGGTCCCTTTCGGCACGTGTGCGCGACGGCGAGGCGATCATGTGCATGTGCATGGTCGCGACGACGAGTCGTAGCAAGCTATTGAGGAAAGACATACGTGTCTTGGGCTAGATCTCAGTACCACTACCCCAATCGTGGGTGATCATGGTCATGGTCATATGCATGGGGCATACCCCGCGCTATGGATGCGGTAGAAAGATCAGAGCCCGTGTTACTAGTCTTCTTCACCGTCTCTAGAACTTCATCAGGAGACCATCATGCGCTACTGCCTCACTGCCGGCACTGCTGAGGAGTCCATGGAAAGGAAGGACGTACCAACTTGCAGGTACAGGACACGAGACCGCCTCCGGAGATACAGGACTTTGGGGACGATCTCGCCCACTGTCTCGTGTTTTTTTCCTGTATCCCTTTCGTGACTTGATTCGTTCGTGCTTTCTACGACTTTCGTCCGGAAACGAGCTGCAACAATTCTTCTTAGCCTGTCAAACCTTCTGTTTCGTGCACGCGTTCGAGCATCACTTGAGTGTGAAAGGACTGTCAGGTGGACGCTATGTTACGCTATCGGCCGTGCAATCGCGCGGTAGCACAGGTGGGATTCGCACACTGCTCGCCAGAGCTGGCTGGCAGGCAGAGGCTGCTGTAAACTTGCGAACGCGCGAAGGCACGGCAGTTGCAGTTCCCACCGGCGAGAAGTCGGGTCGCCAGAGCGCAGGCACGCAAGAAGGAGTGTGCTGCAACGAGGCGGACGTCATGATCTTCAGAGCACACATGAGGCGGACCCTGATCTGGTTGCTTCCTCCCAAGTGCGCACCCAGGCATTGGAGAGTGGTGCATGTGAGCGATTGACGACGGTTCCGGGTGGGAACTCGCACCTGCGAGTGGGGTTCTGGGCCCGGGAGAGTGATTCATGGGCGGACGATGTAAGCATTAGACTTAGCGCAAGGAGATGGGAGATTAATGCCCGCGTCCTGATTTGTCGACGATAACATACAAGCCCCCATCATCGTGTCGCGCAGCGTCTTGGATGGTGCAGAGCACGGGCTGATCAGGGAATCTGTGAATTGTTCCAAGGTGATACCGGGGCGATAGAAGCGCGCTGGGCAGATGACCTGGCGAGAGGCTTTCCGCTCGTCCTATTCCATCAGGCGTAGCAGCGCGTGTAGCAGCACTTACCTTCTGAGAATGCTCGTCGCGACCAAATATGGTGTGCGTGTGGCCGGACGCCATATGTGCGCAGTCTGCACCCTGTGATCTTCAGGCATCCCGTGTTCTAGGTGACGGACGATGTAAGGGTCTCTGAGCCTTACCCATTCTCGAACAACGGCGAATAGCAGCAGTCAGGGCAGGATCCCAACGAGGCCATCCAGACTCAACTATCTGATGCGGCTGTGAGAGAAGACGGAGCAGAGTGCCATTCAATCGCGCTGGTCTGCTTGCTAAGTCAGTGTTGCTGCCTGTCCCATCCCTGCGTCTGCGGTATTAGTTCCGATGGGCAAGAGACATAGGCAGAACGGTAAGTTGGCGCATTGATGAATTAGAACAGCCCACAGAAGAGTGGAATGGGAAGTGGAACGTGCATCTCCAAGGGTGATTCTGGGCACGTTGAGTACCGAGCACGTAGGGGAGATGTGTCGTTAGTGCGTCTGATGAGCGTCCCAGAGGCGGCGGGTTGAAGACATGTAGCATGGGCGAGGTCGTTTGGGATTGGGGCGAAGAAACGGCCGACGGACGAGCGCCGCGTCCAGAAGTGAGAGACCAGAGAACATGCAACGGCTGCTAAGATAGCCGGTAGCTGGAGTCATTATTATAGTACACCGATGTCGTGACAGAACTATGAGCATGTATGTGCATAAAATCATCGCGGCAGTCGTGTGTCGCCCTGTCGTGGAACATCTCATCCATCATGAGGATCGTGACCACGCCAGAGGACATGGGCCAACCCCAACGCAAAGTCGCCAAGTCGTCCAACGCGCTTAGGTGTCGAACACGAGGGCATGACTATCACGACAGCGACGGTACCCTTGTGGCGGTCGAGCCTGGCCAGCTCTTCCTCCTCAGGGTGCTTCTTTCGCAACATCTGGAACCAATGTCTGTACGTACATGGGCGTAACATTGAGAGGGGGCCATGCGGCCAGGGCCCAGAACGCGTGAGAGAGAAGTCCAGTAGCGGTATGGCGCGCGAGAACGCACCTGTGCTTCCTCTTCGCGCACGTTGACGTTCCAACGTAACTGGGGTCCACCGCGGGACTGAGACGGAGTGCCAACGGCTGCGTGATACGTGTCTGTCTGTGATTTCGTGCTCGCTCAGGATAGGAGAGAGAAGATACTTGCGCGTAGACACTCCCATGCACACCCCGACACCTTCGCACTCCAGCCGGCATCCTTCACATACACGTCCCACAGCTTCGGCGCTGGCTGGTCATTGATGACAGACGCGGACGGCTCTTCGAGTGGTAGGGGAAATAGGCCCAGTCGCGCTGCAAGGACGAATCGTATTCGCGGCCATACAACGCCCCCCGAGATGCCCAGCGCGGACAAGCCTAGAAATGTGATCAAGAAGGCGAAGATGAGGCTGGAAGAAGGGTTTTCGGCGTCGCCATTGGCCATTTGTGCGCCGACGGTGGTGGTTAAGAGCAAGAGAACATAGGGGTCATAGGCACTGCGCGCGCAGACCAGACTTAGCAAGCTCAAGCCTGAGGCGACAGTGACTAGGCGCGCCAAGCACGACGGATACCATCACTTTAGTCAGGCGCAACAGGCAAAATCCAGTGAAGGAAATAAGTACCTGCACAAAGATATTTGCTGCGTGTCCTGATCACAGCAGCCACGTCCCATAGCGCCGCAGGCAGAATGGACTGTGTACTCTAGGCAGCTCGCAAGAGTGAGCCCAAAACATTGAAGTCTATCTACTCCTGCACTACTTCAATTTTGATATCTACCTACCGACGACAGATGCCCAGGCATCTACACGCCAGCCATCTTTTTCAGCACCGCAAACTCCTGCTTCCCAGTCGCTTTGCACAATCCGTAGAACTTGGATTGGGGATTGGAGAGCAGGGCAGTGGGTGTATCGAACTCGGCGATGCGCCCTTGGTCGAGGAGCATCACCTGTGTCGTAGATTGCGTTAGAGACTCACGCTAAACATGGACGTAATGCGACCAAGAGAAGCAACGTACCCTGTCGTAATCTATCACGGTTCGTAGGCGGTGCGCAATCGTCAAGATCGTACTGGATGCGAATTCCCTGAGAAAGAGCGAGAGGATGGGGTCAGATATCATAAGTGGGGATACATTCTCTCAGACTCACTGTCGAATCGTCTTCCCGATAAGCTCGTCCGTGGCGTAATCCACACTGTGCGGTTTGATTCAGTATCCCCCAATGGTCCGGCGTCATGAGAACATCCGTTACCTTGCAGTCGCCTGACACAGCAACGAGACAGCGGATCAGCCAATCGTCCGTTCTTGCCCGCATCACTCAGTCTGGCACCGAACACGCACCTCGTCCATCAGAAGCACTTTGGAACGTTTCAGGATCGCACGCGCCATGCACAACAGCTGCTTCTCGCTTCGAGCGCACGCACGACAGGTCAGTGGAGAGTCCTGACAGGGACGCCATCGGAGATCTCACCCAGTGGAGAAGTTCTCGCCCCCCTCGGAGACGGGGGAGTCTAGATTGCGGAAGACGTTCGCGTTCACACCCTCATCTTCCTCCGACACGTCTCCCGCTGGGATGAGGTGCACCCGTCGGAGAGCCTCATACTACGTACAAACGTCAGTCTAGAACATCGGAGCGAGCGGAGCATCGAGGATACGTACAATTTCAGCGTCCTCATATTCATTGAACACGTCCAATGTGGTCCGCAGCGTTCCACTCAGGATGGTAGGGTCCTCTGCAGACGCCTAGTAAGAAAAAAACGAGCCGCCGGGGACTCAGGTTTGGACTTACGGGGAATGATGGTAAGTTTGCTCCGGAGATCTGTCAGACCAATCTTCGAAATATCCAAGCCGTCGATGAGGATACGCCCTTCGACGGGTTCGACGAATCGGAAGAAGGACAGCGCAAGGGTGCTCTTCCCCGATCCAGTGCGACCCAGAACACCGACTTTCTCACCAGGGCGTATCTCAAACGAGAGATGGTGCAGCACGTTTGGCAGCTCGGGCTGTCCAATCGTTACCGCGGCTGGTCAGGGTCCAGTTTCCAGAAGGCGGGAGGAGGATGGGAACAAACCGCATATCGAATGACGAGATCCTCGCACTTGATCTCTCCGCTCGTGGGCCAGGAGGCTGGAGGTCGGGGTTCCACAAACTCTGGCGGCTCCCGAGGAAGCTCTGAGAACTCCTTGACACGTTCTACAGCGACCTGGTCGGAAGCGGTTAGGGCGCTCGCGACAACGAAGAAGGGGTAGTTCTCACCATGGATTGTTCCAGCCCAACGAAGCGGCGGACCTGAAACCCAACCTGTCATTGAACCCCGAAACGCACGCTGAGCATATATAAGCTTACCAGGAAAAGGAGCTAGACGAGGTCCCGGGTCAGCAACGCTCCTAGAAGGCCAACAGAGCAGCACTCACATCGCCCAAAAGAGATGTCGCGAACGCCAAAGCAAATCCGGCCAGGGAGGCATCAATGGTCGGGGTAAGCACAGCGACGAAGGCCGTGATACCGATGACGGCGCTGGACAACAGATTGAATCGGGCAGACAACCAACGGTTCACTGCGCATACGTCGTGAGCTGCGGCTTCGCATCTCCCCTAATCTCGCGGACGTACCGCCCCACATCCAATAGTACGGGTTCGAGTTCTAAAGACAAAAAAGGTCTCGGTCATCAAAACAGTGATCTGGGATGAGGATCGCGTACAGTATCGGCGCATCGAAGCATGTCGCGCAGGAATTTCGACGAGGCACCGAAGGCACGGAGGACGGCGACGCCCGCGATCGTTTCACCATAGATTGAGTAGAGCGGAGACCTTGTAACGGAGTCTACGATGGACCCGGAATCGGGATCGTGAGTAGATTCCGAGGCGTGCGGAACACGACGTACCTAATCTACGCATGTCGCGGGATGTCTGCCCGTACACCTTCGCGGAGTGAGTCTCTCTTGGAAGCACCGTGCGTAATCCATGACGCAACGTACCTTGCCAACTGAGAGCGCGCATGACTTGGCGTGAGCAATAGTCGAAAAGGAAGCATCGAGGTACTCACCACTGTAGTAGAGGGTGCCGAAGAAGACGGCCGCGACGATGAATGGCGGTCCTCCCACCACCGACACAGTCAAGAAAGTCGTCGTTACCGAAAGAGCATTGATGACGCTGCGTCCGAAGTTGTCAGGCAGGTTGCTATCGATACCTGTGGAGCGTTGGCTCGTTAACTCTTGAATGATGAGGTAGCAGTGGCATCACCTTCGAAGTCCTTTCCAAATCGATTCAGTAGTCGGCCTCGCGACACCGTGTCATGGAAGCGGATATTCGCGAACAGAACACCCTCAAGAAGCTCTGCGCAGTGACTATCAGCAGAGGCTTGAATATAGATGGGAATGTGCATACTGTGGTATAGAACCACTGAGGCGTGAATACCACCATTGTCTAACATCGCCGATGAGGATCACTCCTTCAAGTGCATGGGTATGTAACAGCGACTCACAAAGGACAAACCACCTCAAGGTGGTGAGAACTAGACCTGCACGACGTGTCAGTATGAAATCAGCTATGATTCATTGCAGTACTTACCGAAGGCAGTGATCTAGGAGGATAGATTCATATTGTATTGGCGTGTCAGGAAACATACTACAGATGCCCCAAGATGCAGACGTACCCCTGCATACACGCTGATATAGAAGGATGGAGGACGAGGTTGTTCTTCCTGTAGGTAAGACCCAGACCATACCCTTCGGCATGATCTGTCAGTAATGATACTCTAACCCAGCACAACAAGCACTTACCGCAACCAGCCGTTCTCAAACACAGGCGCAAGCGCCGCCAGGCCCAACGCGCACGCGAACGTGAGCCAATAACCATACCCGCCGCACGCCTCCAGGTACGCCATCCATATGTCCTTGCCAATCCGTCCGACTGCGCGTTTCTCCTCCTCGACGAGCTTCCTGGGGGCCGTCTTCTTCTTCTCCGGCTTCGCGTCCGACTCCGCGGTCGTGGGCGCGACGGTCGAGCTCGTCTCGGACGTCGCCTCCGTCGACGTGGACATGGACTCCCGGGTCGCGCCGCTTTCTACGACCGCCTCGATGATCTCCTCGACTTTCTCTACCGCCTTCTCTTCCTTCTCGTCCGAGGGGTCCGCCGCGCCGGACTGGATGAGCGTCGTGAGCACGCCCGACTTTTGGAAGCCATCATAGTCGCCCGAGTACTGGACGCGGCCGTTGTCCAGGGAGACGACGTACTGTGCACCGGGGGCGCAGAGCTGCACGTGGTGCGAGACGAGGATGATGGTGCGGCCACGCATCAAGTCGCCCTTCAAACATTGGTTGTAGAGATGATGGGCGGTGTGTGCGTCGACTACACTTCAAGCTTGAACTTATGCACGTATGTGATCGATGATATCAAACACATACCAGCAGAGAGCACATCGTCCAAGAAGAGGACGGAAGCTCGAGAGTACACCGCACGAGCGAGGGATACTATCGTATGAATCAATCAGACAAGGTTTCTCCGGAGCTGGTCATGAGCCGTACCTCGCGCCTTCTGACCACCAGAAAGGTTGACCTATTGCGCAAGTCCAGATTCTTAACTTAGTGTATAACACGAGGATCACGTCCTAGCCGACTTACGCCACGTTCTCCGATCTCAGACTGGTCGCCATCTTCGAGGATTTCAAGGTCGCTCAACAGCGCACACGCCTCCAGGGTCTTCTGATAGCGCTCCTCGTCATACGGAAGGTCGAACAAAATGTTATCTGCAATCCCTCAGCACCTCTTGCTGACTTCACTTGCTAGCAGGATATCCACTCACCCCTGATCGAAGCATTACGCAGCCAAGCCGACTGGGGCACATACGCACACACGCCCTCGACGACCCACTCCTCCTGCGGGACCGCCACGCCCGCGAACGACGCAATAATGTCCGGGGGAGAGCGCGGGCAGAACAGCTGCCCCGACAGCACGTCCGCCTCGCCCAGCAGCGCGAGGAGCAGCAGCGACTTGCCGCTCCCGAGCTTGCCGCAGATGAGCGAGAGCTCCCCGAGCGGGAAGTCGAGCGTCAGGTCCATGAGGATGAACTTGTGCCGGGGGGTCGAGGCGGCGGAGGGCGCGGCGCTGCCGCGAGCGCGGTCTTGTGGCCAGGTGATCGTTGCGGATTGCAGGGCGATGGGGCGTGGTTGGCCGTCGAGAGGCGGGACGGGGGCCACTTCGGCGCCTTGGAGGTATTTCTCGATACGCCGGAGGGAGACGGCTGACTGGAGCAGGTTGATGAGGGTTTCCGGGAGAGCGTTGAGAGCGAACTTCATCTCGTTGAATACTGTGAAACAATCAGCATGCGCATCTCCTTGCCACGAACGAGTGACCCACCGCTGATCTGTGAATATCGGTGTCAGAGTGGTGAGATAACATATAGAGAAGAGAGGGGACATACCGAAGTGAACGCGATAGACGGCGTCAAGACTTGCTGACGGACGACAGCATAGTGCCAAAACGCCACTAGAGTGACTAGGATAGGTGAACCGTTCCTGGGATGAAGAAACACGCATCAGCAATATAGTGGATCTAAAAGGATGCTACTATACCAGATTGCATTCCATAGCACCTCGATCGTATAATTGAGCTTCTGGTACTTGAGCTCACGTTCACGGATCTTGTGTACCCGCGCCTCGAAGCTGCGCTCCCAAGCCATAAACTACGAGATATGTTATCAATGACCGTAGCATTCTTCACGGGTGCTTATATCGCATACCTTGAGCATCCGGATACCTCCTAGGATCTAGCCAAACGTCAGTCAACATCTCTCCAGGACAAATCACGAAACAAACCTCGTTCATGAGCGCGACACGCTCATCGCGCGCCTTCATCAAGTTATCCTGCGCACCCACCACAACCTTGCCCGCAAAATGGTTCATCGGGAGGAACAAGCACGTCACCGCCAGGCCATAGAAGCACGACACGCCCAGTAGGCTGTACAAGAACAGGGTGCCAATGAGGATCTCGATGGGCGCGTCGATGATGGTGAACAGGTGCCAGGAGAAGTCGGAGACGCGGTCGACGTCGGTCGTCATGAGCGTCATCACCTGCGCTTTGCTCGAGAAGTCGTTCTCGTCGTCCTTTTTCTCGTTTTCGTCCTTCTTGCCCGCGTCGGGCGTCTCTGACGAGGACGCGGAGGACGCGATGTCCTTGCGCACGAGCGTCTTCGCGAACAGGATGGAGTTCAGTTGGATGCGCATCCGGCACTGGAGCGTGGTGGTCGAGAACGACCAGAGCTGACCGGTAACTGTCGGTCGAGTTACAAACCGTCAGATGCGTTGCACTCGTTGGGGGGTTAGGAAGCGCACTCACGGATCTGCGTAACGGCGTTGCTGAAGAAGAGCCCGGCACAAAAGACGAAGCCCCATCCTCGGGACTCCCTGGAAGGGTCGAGCTCGAGGTAGCGCACGACGCGCTGGAGGAAGAACGCGGGCACGTAGAACATCGTCGCCGCGATGGCAGCGAGCATGACGATGATCGCCATCGTCCACGAGTTCACACGCACAAGACGGTACGCGAGCTCGATGCCAGAGCCCGGCGCGGGACGCCACGACCCGACGCGGAGCCGCCAGCGACGCATCGCCGCGCGCATGCTGGCGAAGATGGTGGTCGCGCGCATGTCAGCGGAGACGATGGGGAGGTCGCCGATTTCGAGACTCTCAGCCGTGTTGCCGAGCATAACGACCTTGGTCGTGTATGAGAAAAGGAGGACGTCCCATACGGAGGCACCTGTACGAGATTATGAGCATGCGTTTGACAAGTCGACACAGAGGTTCAAATATTTGAGAGATCTCGTGACGAGCGACCGAACACTTTGAACTCGCGTAACAAACGGAATACATGACAATGTATACACGCTGTCTACGAGCGCCCACCAATGAGCAGCATAGGACCTTGCGCGAAATGAACATGAATACGCCTTGGCGTTCCACTCTGCACCCTGAGAAACGTCAAAAAGCGTTGAGAAGATAGACATACCGGTTATACCACACACGTTGTCCTCGTACTTGGAAGTAATCTGCATGAGCGTCTTTTCCGAATAGATCCGCTCGGAAGGAAAGTGCAGGCGCGGCCCTCGAGGAGTGGTGGCGGCGATGAACAAAGACACCGCATAGAGTGCCCACACAGCGTACCATAACGCTAACGGTGCGGGAGAAGCACTCGCGACGGAGATGATCGGTCCTGGGAAAGTCGTAGAGGGGATTATAGCAGTGGTAGTGAGCAGCACGGTAGCGACGAACGTCAGCGCCGACAGGTGAACTATGGAGCGGGCGTGTGACGAATAGGTCTGGGTGATGGCGCGAGAGGAGAGAACGAGAGTGTAGAGTGCGAAGGCGACGTGTAACGAGTAAACCGATATGTTTACCCTGTCACTCTCGATGATTGACCAGCCTAACGAAACGCTTTGGATTATGAGGATGGTGGCGAGAAGAAGTGACATGGTGAGTTTCCTCAGGCGCATCTGCTGCAGCTCAATACAATGGTTTGCTCAACAGGAGGGGATGGACGTACCCGCTTCCAGAACGCTTCCTCATCCACAGGCGTCCCGTCGATGAAGTCTTCAGGCTTGGTGACATCGAAGGGGTCGCGCGCGAGGCCCTCCTCTCCTTCCACAAAGGTTGGGAGTGCGTTCTTTTCGCCATTCCTTCCAAAGAAGGCGTATGTGAGTAGACTGCCTGAAAGAGTGACCGCGAGGGCAATCGCGACAGGTAGTTGATAACTCGGCATCGCGAGTTTCACTGCCAGATCGGAGTCAACCCAAGCTTGCTAGAGTATGTCGCCCCTAGTAGAGCAACGCAAAGATGCGACGAGACGAGCAAGACACCAAGAAAAATTCTCCCGACCGCGCGTCGGTACCGCTCGTTGTGCGCAGAGTCAGATTTTGGGAGTACGAGTCGTATGCAAGCGCGAGAGGAACTTTGTACTTGTCCACACTGTCTGTCACTGTCAGTTCTCACAAACTCCGATCAACTGAGCGCTTGTCGGTGACTTCGGCACGGAGAATCCTTAGTAAGTGTGGTCTAATAGACATTAGTAAGATAAGATAAGGGTCAATACCGGCGGTTGCTACTGACACGAGAACTGAGACAAGAACAGTACGCGTAGCCAATTAGGCGACTTGAACGTGTTAGAAGCGAAAACTGAACGAACTATAGCATGCTGAGAACATAAGAGATACTAAGATGAAAGACGCTCAATGTCGGCACAGGCTGTGATCGTTGACTGGGACACTTTTCGCAGACATCGGAATGCCGTATCACTGTGTTGTGTCTGTTGTGTAGTTTATGCGCGCGTAAACACTAGTAAGAAGAATGATGAACGTTGAGCCTGATTCTGAAAGTTGACGAGTGCAACTGTGTTCTGAACGCGTCGCTGTGGGGGCAACGCGTACGGTCACATGTGACGCCACGCGCCATAACATCGTGGCGACCTCGATCTAAGTATTTGACCATGCCAAGGATACAAAACTGACAGAGCAAACCAAGTCAGTACTGGCTAACAGTACACCAACAAAATCCAACACGATAACAGCGACGCCACCACTATTTCATGCATCACCACGACATGTCTGCTCGATCAGCAGTAAGCATCGCGCTCCAGGCCAACTAGAGCGAAAGAAAATGTAGTACCCACCAGTCTTTTGCTTCATCTTGCGTGTCTCCTCCATGAGAGCCATGACATGCTTGTCGAGCATTTCCACGTACGGTTTCAGCGACGTCCTCTCCCAGTCCGAATGGTGCTCCCCACCCGCATTCTCCCCCGGCTGCGGAAGGGCGAGCTTATCGAGCTCGTGCAACAGCTGACCAACCGTCGGCACCCGTTCGGGATCAAACCTGTCGATCGTCCGTGGGTCCACCGGGACACAGACCCGGCCGGTCTTGGGGTGGACACAGAACGGCGCCTTGAGCAAGTGGTTCTGGTGCTTGGAGACCTCCGCGTCAAGGCGAGGATATGTGTATTGTAGGATTATATCGTCTCTGGCAGCAGTGAGGTTCAACTGTTGATCATGTCAGACATGATCAGAGGATAAAAACCGACAGCAGTTCTCACTTGAGAATTTCGGCCCTTTGACCGCCTAATCTCCTGTTCCAGATCCTCCCATTTGTCCTCCGAGGATCTGTCTGGGTTATCTTCCCACTTCTTCGTCAGATTCTTCACGATCTCCTTGTCTGGAATGAGGTGGAGTAACGCCTGCCAACCCGCTTCCGACGCGAAACAGTTCTGGTCACCTAGAATCAGGCTGTGGAACACGGGTTCGAGCATCTGGTACGCAGAGCTATCGGAGAGATCGGTTCAAAGACGATTCAAACAACACAGAGGAAACAGCGCACACAATCGACGGCGGCAACTTCCCAGCGAGCCTCACGTTCACCTTTTTGTGCATCTCCTTCCCGCCTTGTATGACCGTTAGCCACCCCACGAGTGCCTTCCTCTGGTCGTCCGTCAACTCGAGGGCCTCCCTGTCGCTGATCCACAAGTGGATACCACGTCGACCCGAGTAGACCCAGAGGAGATGCTTGTACCCAAACTGGTCCCGGAGTGCGCGGTCGAGCACCCGCACCGCGACCGCGATGAACGTCCAGCAGTGTCGGCAGATACCTGCGCCAGAGCAGCAGGTGCGGATCGCGTCGTAGTCGGTCATGTCGATATCGAAGACGAGTTCGCGGAGCTGGGGGCTGAAGGCGGCGGGGCGGACGGTCTTCTTGTCTCGAGGCTACACCGGATATTAGCACACAAACAAGTCTGAGCACCATAGCCACAGCCTCCCGCTTCCATCGCCCCACCCAACCCAAGACCTCACAAGATCGAAGTGGGACGCACCCTGGCACTGTAGACGGGCCCAATCTCGAAACGCGTCGGGTTCAACGCACACACTTGCTTCTTCAGCTCCTCCGCGTTCGCGAACGAGTTGTATCGAAGATACACGTCTCCCTGCAGCGTGAACGCAAACTCGCGATGGGTGAAGAGCTTGGTGGGGACGTGCTCGTGGTTCAGCCATAAGAAGATGGATTTGAACGGGTACAGTCGCCGGTAGAACGCCAGCATCAAGTCAGGGGTCGTTGGTTCAGAGATGTCTTGGACATCCATTATCAAGTGCAGGCGGGCTTTGGAATCGGTAAGGAGAGTAGGAAAGGATCAGGGCTGACGAAACCAGGAGGAACGAGGCGTATGCATGATGGATGAAACGCGTAGCGTCACATGTGACGGATCGTGCATGGGCGCTAGTGGTTACTTACGACTGTCACTGTATCAGTCAGTCAAGACTCAAGCAGGTTAGCAACGAGATCCGACACGGTTGGCCACGGACGCTCAGAAGGTTGCAGGCGTGCTTACCTGCTTGGGTCTTGACTGACTGGGCTGACTTCGGGTACGTACTCAGGTTCAACGCCGTGATGAACGCCGTGCACGAGAGGGCTATCTCATCATCTCACCGGCGCGCTCACCATTGTGCGCCATACATACACAGAGGCTTGGCATTTCTAACGCCGACTTGAAGCACTGTTCGTAGTCATGTGTCGCGCACCCCACGGTGGAAGGCGCCTGATACAGATACAATGCAGTATTGCGGTCCACCGATTTCTCCGTTCTTACTGACTTGGGGTTCCGCTCGGGTACTGTTCACACGATGTCGATGAGGACATATGACTGCTATCTCGGTAGTCTCTCTATATTTGCGGATACTGGGACAATAGGTTCGGGCAAGCGTCTTCCTGGCAGAATTGTCGTGCTCAGCGATCATAATGATAATGTTCAGTGCCACTGGAGCTGGCTCCACTGGCGCTCGTGGCTACCCGAACCATCAACGACCTTCAGCAGGCCACATGCACACAACAGAGCAAGCAAATCCAATCAGTCATATCCAACGTCTAGTAACATCCTGGTAACGTCAAACCCTCACAGTCGGCGTTCCTATCATCTAATAGCCTAGTAGGACCGATTGCAGAATCATGAATGGATATCACCATCACAAATCCACCACGCAGCCCTTCCCACAAGCCGATAGGGCCTTGACGTATAAGAACCCTGATGCTCCCCTCCGGCGGTCGCTTCTCATTGCCTTCGACCCTTCTCAGCACCAGGCTGCACTTTCAGCGCTGTGCTCTCAGCATCGGTCGCCAGCATGGCCGCAGCTCGTTTCCTCACCCTCCTTTCCTCTGTGCTCGCAGCAGTCTCCCTTGCCAACGCAAACGCGAGCGTGAACATCGTCGATGCTCGCGCGCCCGCAGATCCCTGTGCCGTCATCGGTAACAAGACCTGGGTCGCGCCCGCGGACGTGCGTGCCTGCTTCAAGTCGTTCCCCGTTAACTCTGTCACGAAGGCGAACGTGAGTGCGAACGTTTTGCGCAGATCTTCTGCGTTTGTGGAGCCCCGCGCCCGCGTTGATGATCGAAGTACTGACCATGCGGACGGCTTGCAGATCATCGAAGTCGTCAACAAGACCCTCGCTTTCCACACCTCCACCAACTACCAGGTACTCGCGCCCCCGCCCTTCACGCTCGACGTGCACGAGGACGTCCTCGCGAGCCTCGCGCGCATCAGCAACCAGAAGTACGAGAGCGACTTCGACCTCCACATCGACCTCTCGCGCACGCTCAAGCGTCTCAACGACGGTCACTGCGTGTACATTAGTGCCTGCTACGATTGTGAGTGCCGAATTCTGCATGAGGCCTCTGAACGCATTGCTGACGCAGGGCCGCGAAGCACTCTTCTTGACATACCTGCCCACTCCTTTGGTGCTGCTCACCGACAAGTTCGGTATCCAGACGGCCCATATCGCCCCCGAGGCGTTCACCGTTGCGTCTGCAGAGTTTGGGGATGAGATCCAGACCTGGCAGGATGCTCTGCCCGGTGGGCTCAAGGGCAAGCTTGCCTCCGTGAGTCTTGCACTCTCCACAGAACATGTATATTTGCTGATGGTACGGTCGTGTGACAGCTTTCGGGCGCGAAGGTGCTCGCCATCAACGGCTTGGACCCGCTCATTGCTGTCAACCAAAACGCCGCTATCGCTGGTAGTTACCAGGGGCTTAGCCAGCGCCAGAACGGGTATGTGCGACACCGTAGACACCTTCGCTTCTTGGTTGACATCCTTCCAGTTTCTTCGCGAGCTACCAGGCGGCTGCGGCCGGATGGACGTACCTGATGGGCCAGTTTGCCCAGCAGGCTCTCCCGTTGAACGACAACGTCAAGCTCACGATCGTGCGCGTCAACAGCACCAAGATCGAGACCGTCACTCTGCCCTACCGCTCGCGCATCGGCACCACGACCGTCCCGTTCACCGACTCCACGTCGTACCGCGCGAACAACTGCGTTGCCAAGGGTAACACGAACGGTGTCGACCTTTACGACACCGTCACGGGGCAGAGCCTCATCCCGCCCAACCCCGCGAGCAAGTTCCGCCAGGCCCCGATGCCGAGCGCGCAGGAAGAGCGCAAGCACAGCGTGAACGCCATGCTCGACGACGTGGCCCTGCAGAACGTGGTACTTCCCCCTGAGCTCGTCCCGCAGAACCCGCTCGAGGGCAGCCAATCCGTCGTCCAGTTCCACTTGCTCGATGACAAGAAGACGGGCGTGCTGGCGCTTGGGAGCTTCTCGGGCGACAGTTTCTCTGCGCTCATGAACAACCTGTTGACTGGTCTCCAGAACCTCAAGGAGCTTGGTGCGACACAGCTCATTGTGGACATCGTAAGTGCTGTTTTACCCGACTATCCTCTGATATGCTCACTGTCTCCAACAGTCGAACAACGGTGGCGGTTACATCTGTATTGCTCACGTATGTTTTTCGAATCGGTCTGTTTCACTGCAGAGACTGACCTCCATATTTCCAGTGGCTTCACCGTATTGTTTGTAGCACTTCCGAAACATTTCCACAAGCGATACTGACTTATCTTCAGATCGTTGGGGCCAGGGACACCTCCGTCCCTCAGGCTGGTCTGGACACCATGGCGCGTGCCGGTCCCCTCGCACAAGAGATCGTCAAGAAGATCGTCGACGGCGCAGACCCCAACAATTTCCTGCTCTACAACTCCCGCAACTGGGCGTTCGCGAACAACACGTTGTTCCCGGCCAACTACGACTGGCTCGATCCGGCCGTCGCGAAGGTCATCAACGGCCGCAAGGACGCGTTCAGCCAGCGCCTCGGCCAGGAGTGCCAGCCGTTCGACGTCGAGCCCCCTCCGGACGCGATCTTCGACCCCAAGAGGGTCGTCATTGTTGGGAACGGACGCTGTGCTAGTTCGTGCTCCCTCTTCAGCGTGCGCCGTTGATTTCAAGATCTGCGTTGGGCGTGCATCACTGACGACATGGCGTGATACCTTGCAGATCACGATGAAGAAGTTGGAGGGCGCAAGGACGGTCGTCTACGGCGGTCACAAGCTCCTTCCGCAACAGTACTGTGGGACTGTCGGTGGTCAGTCTACGGACTTTGCTACCATCGACACGGAGATCAAGTCCGTTGGCCTGAAGAACCATTCCTTGGCGCCACCCGACTTGTAAGGGTTCCCGTACTCCATGATACCGAGAGGTGGTGACATGGTGTTGCAGCTTGACGAACAGCGTCCAGGGTATCACCTGGCGTCTGGGCTTCGGCATCGACAAGAAGAACGAGCCTGAGGGTAGGTCTCGCCGCACTCCCGAGTCAAGCTCGTCCTGCTGACTCTCGGGTCATTCTCAGAATGGCAGAACCACCAGGCGGATGTCAACCTCCCGCTCACGGCAGAGACGTGCGTAGCTATGTTGGGGCACTTCAGGATCTCTGCTGACTGTGCGACTTGCAGTGTCAACAACCCGGTGGCGATCTGGAACCAGATTGCGAAGACGGTGTTGTAGGACGAGAGGACTGATCACGGGGACACTTTGGGCGCGTCATAGGACAGTATATCAGTGAATAGGGACTAATGTATACTCCCCTGTTTCAAACACGTAGACACAGAGAGAGATAGGGAAAGAGAGAAAGAGCTAGTAAAGCCACACAATCAGCACCTCGATGTAAAGAGCTGTAACATCGAGATTGCATTATCATTCCGGTTATCAACAGACAGAATGATGTTCATGACAAGAGTAATCGA
This sequence comes from Lignosus rhinocerotis TM02, assembly GCA_000743315.1. Lineage (NCBI taxonomy): Eukaryota > Fungi > Basidiomycota > Agaricomycetes > Polyporales > Polyporaceae > Lignosus > Lignosus rhinocerus. Next base: position 13,567 of record AXZM01000570.1, on the reverse strand, counting down.
GACTGTATCACGTACGTGTTACATCCTGGCTACATTTTGGATGCAGCGATGGATCTAGTAGGATTGTCCAGCTAAGCAGAGGACAATCGGCGATTGATATGACGGGTGTGGGATTTCATATATAGACCATCGTTTGTGAGAGGTTTGTATTGGATGTTCTGAACAAATGGTGACAGTTTGTTACATACTCCAGGGAGCCACCAGCCAAGAGAACGCTGACCACAACTGGTTACATGTTATGAGGTATGTTAGTATGGTCGGCCAGCGCTCATCGGATTCTCCCGAAGAGGAGGGGTGTGGGCGCTCAAACCACTGGCCGTTCCTTCTTAATTCCTCCTCATTGTCGTGGACGTACAACCAACCTCTTCCCCCTCCGACAGCCACTCGCCGACGCCAGTACTCAAACTTCGCCTCTATCTGCGCCTCTTAGTTCCACTCATTCATCAGTATTCACGAGGACGACTGCGGCGAAGCCATTCCCGTCGTTCTACCCCTCTCTTCCTACTGAATCTCCTTTCGAGGCTCACTCCCTCAATGAAAACAGTCCACAGTGCTGGCTCTTATTCAGAGCCAATCATAATATCAGACGAAGAAGACGCTGCTTTTGTAGAAAACGAATTGAGCAGGTACTACATGCAGTGGCATCTTCTGTACGTCCACGATTAACGTTCCGCAGGTGGACCCCGACCGACTCCTCACGTTCGAGCACAAATACTCCCACATACTCTCCCACGCACGGTACTCATACATCCTATCTTGCCCCGGTGGACTCTTTGTTTTCGTCCAGCACATCAGGTACGTGTCATGTATTATGAGAGGCAACGCTGGTCTGTAAAGCAATACAAGCAACAGCACCTCTATCCGTGCCTCTACCAGCTGTACCCCTATCGTCAGGGCAAAAACGCAAGTGGACAGACATGCGAGACTCCAGCCTCAGTAGCACTCAGCTCCACCTCACGTCTGAGCAAACCAGCGGTAACAAGAAGAAAAAGAGACAACGCAAGGAGCGACAGCAGCGCAAGGCCTCTTCCTCCACCGCCACCGAACTGCACCAACACTTACAAAATCATGGCCATACCCATTCAGTCGCAAAAGACTCAACCGCCCACTCCCCAACTGGTGACTATGCCAGCCCATACTACTCGTCCCAACCGCACGACTATCAAGACTATGCAGTGGGCTACTCATGGCCAGTAGAGGAATATCAGATGGTCGGTTCTTTTTCACCAGAAGACGAGTATAGGCCGACCGACGGTCCTCTCTGGGACCCGTCCGAGCGACCGTCTAGGCTCTCGGCTCTCGCTCCTCCTTGGTACCCTTCCTATACTTCGACCTCCTACCCCACACCGGAGTCGTCATTCTTGCCGCCGCAACCATTAGCCCTAGTGGATCAAGATCGTCCTCAGCAACCCCCAAGTCCTGCTTACATCCCTGAACTTGAACCGCAGTCATCAGATACCCCCCAGGCATGCTACTCCCCTCACTTCGAGCAGCCCTTTGGCCCATCACTCAGCGAGCGGCTCCGTCAGTTGGAAGCCCTCTCAGCATCGTTGATGGCTCTCGCGAGCGGGTCATCTAACCTCCAAGGTGCAGTTGCGTCGGTGAACTCTGTCCCCATATCCACGACAAAGCCTCGTCAGGAGTTGCCTCCAGTCCACAAGCTTTCCGACTCCCCTCCACTTCCACCCCCACCTCAAATTCGAACGCAGGCAGAGCCTCTGAAGCGTCTCATGGGCATCCCCGATGATAAGTGCAACCACGGCTACTTCGACCTCACTGGTCCGAACCTCGAGCCACCCGCCCCATCTGCACCTATTCCTCCCGTAGCCAAGTTTACCCTTGTGATGGCGCACCTTCCTAAGAAATATCGCAAGCTCGACTTCGTCAGTTCGTGGGCTAAGAGATCTGGGACACCCGTGCGCGTGGTGCTTGATCCGAAGTCGGGGAAGGCCTTAGTGGAATGGGTTGATTCACGCTGTGCAGACAACGCGTTCAGCGGCCTTCGATTCCGCGGGGACGGCAAGGAACATATCAGGGTGTACCGCTACCGGGGAGCTAAACCTCCTCCTGTGCCCCCATCCTCCCTGCCCGGAAAAGAGATCGAAGAGGGTGAAATCGAGGAGGGCGAAGTTGTGGAGGTGGGCGTGAAGTCGAGGAAGAAGAAGAACAAAGGGAAGAAGAAGGCGAAGCAGCTCGAGCAGCGACTCAATGGGTTATCTCCTTCCATCCCTCCCGCACTTGTTCATCCCCTTCCACCGCCGCCCTTCGTCCACAACCATGGCTTGGACAGCGTAGGCCTTGGTGCTCCGTCATCTGGAAGCTGTACCGCCATTGCTGCTGCTGCTGCTGCCGCCCCTACGCCGAGCCTGTTTCTTGTGAAACGTTCTTCTGACCCTCCGCCTCCCGTTCTCGCTCCACTCGAGAATTCGTGGGAGGAAGAGATGGAACTCGCCTCAGACGACGAGGATGGCAACTCAGCCCCACCTCCAGCGGCCATACCTTTGGCGTCTACTGGCAGCAATGTTCACGAGGAAGATATGGACTTGAAGGATGAGGTCGACGGTGTTGGCGCGGAAGATGCGGATGTCGAAGGTGGAGACATGGACATGGAGATGTCCAGTGTCTCAGAAGGGTCTCCCCCACCCTCCTTCCCTAAGACTCCAATCCTGGCGGCACCCGCCACTGCTACCGTGGTATCACAATCATCCGGATCACATGAGGACGAACCGACTCAACCACTCCCCCCGCCTCCTTCAGAGCTCGTCGCCGTTGAGAGAAACAATGCGGCCGTCAAGGAGGCACGTCGCCACAAGCTAGAGGCAGCCATCGCACGAACGAAGGCGGAACTTGCGATGCGTGCTGCCGCAACGAGTTCGAGGACCTCATTGGTGTCTAGCACAGGTAGCTCCGAGTCTCCTGAGCCTATGACCCCTTTGGATTCCCCCACCTCCAACCATGCGCGGGTCACTATCGCGTCGGTGTCCCGCGCCAAAGCCATCGTTTCCGAAACCAAGGAGTCGGCCGTGGATGCTGTTGTGATCAAGACGGAGTCAACGACTGTCAACTTGGACGATCTTGCCTCTTCCTTCATCTCCGAGACCATCCACGCCGCACGCTCCTCATCTCCTACATCATCTTCAACCACTACGACCTCGCAGCCACCTGTCAACGCAACTCTGTCTGCCGCAGCACCTCTGTCCGTCACTGTTCCCGTCCCAATCTCTGCACAGGGAATGAGCGCATTAGTGCCGAGCTCGGTGATGATCCCGCTTTCTGAGGAGCAGAGACACATCAAACAGAAGCGATGGTTGGAGCTCGTGTCGACGAGCAAAGCGCTCTTTGGCAAGATTGCGGCGGCGAAGACGAAAGAAGAGAAAGATCTCCTCATGCGTCTATTGCGGGCGAAAACCAAGTAAGTCCTCCGATTTCCTTTTCTTTCTGCGCTGCGATCGGATTGCAGGCCGGAGACACGGTTCGCGAGCGGCTGAGACGTTGCATACTTCACAGGGCCGCAGACGAAGTCAAGCGCGAAATTGACTCAGGTGTCGTCGTCGTCCAGATTACCATACCGGCGTCGGCACTAGCACCAGCACCGGCCACCCTACCCTCGCCAACATCGATGACTCCGACCCCAGTACCGAGTTCGCGGGTGTCGTCTGCGACTCCGACACCAATGTCGACACCCGCGCCAACAGCGCCGAAGAGGAAGACATCGCCGACAGCGACGTTCCGGTGGCCCGACACTGCGCGCGAGATCATCATTCTCGTGAGCGATGACGAGTCTGACTGAGCGACGCTCTTGGTCGGCTGACAGGTAAGACTTGTGAGCGCTGTGTCGCAGTATGCGTGCGTGTAGGTATCGGGGAATGGCACTGTGCGAGCCCCTTCAAGAACCCAGAAGCAAGTGTCAGCAAGTTACACGTTACAGCTACTGTTATGTAGATATCATCTGCGCGCGCGCGCGAAAACGCGCATCGCATTCGTAGGGAGTACCTCCATTACAACAGTTACATGTTACAAGGACACCTAATGTAGATTCGCCCGCGCAGGAGCCCCGTGCGCTCCTTGCTGCAACACCTTGAGGTGAGTTCTCGCTTGCGTACTTCGTGTAGTGACTTGTGTCATGAAGCTTTTGTGCCGCCTGTCTCTTTTGCAGATTCTACCACTCGCGATATGCGCACGCACCAGACCAGTTTGGCTCTCCATCCTCCTTGCTATCCTGCTTTTCTGCTATCCCGTTCGTGTCTCGTTTCAGTGGGGTTCGGGCTCGTCTCGGTCTCTCTGCTGGATGTTCGCTCGCCGCTCGAACTGCGTGGCGGGGGGTTGAGATCTGGTAGGAGTCGCGCTTGGGCTCCGGATTCGCGCTGCACTTTCTGTTGGTACCGTTTTGTCTCGGTTGTATGTTCCACTTTCAATCATATCGTGCTCCCCTTGGATCTGCATATCTTGGTGTTCAACTGATTTCCCGGGGTTGGTGTGCTTCAAGACGTGATATGAATCCGTGGAGTATATACTTTACGTAGGTTCAGCGGCATGCGGGGCCCTCGTGGCGGTAGTTCTAACGACTTCGCGGCATTGTATAAAACCCAGTTTGAGACATCGCCCGTACTCGCTTGCTATCGAGGTTCGATTGCAACGAATCGCGAGAGGCGAGGGGGCGATAGTTATGTACACAGCCTCAGCGTCAGACGTGCGGCACGTACGGATAGAGCCTGAGAAGGCTCCACGAGAGGATAGATCTAGGAAGAATACAGGTACAGAGAGATATACAGCTACACATACACATGTATACGACAGACACTAGTGCTCATTGAGCTGCAACGCGCGACGAGGGTGGATCCCTTGAAACAAGATGTCCATGTCGCACGGACGAAGCGTGAGGTCATCGTACGCGTGTGGGCGTTGGGGTGTGGGGGGCTTCGAGACAACCGTCCTCGTCGCGTCTAGGGCCCGGTTGGGGGGCGTTATGTCTGGGGACGCGAATATGGGCACGTACAGTTACGTCTTCCGCAGGCCGCAGAGAACAGAGATCGCAGGCCGCAGGCCATGGGCTACGGACTGACACAGCACCGCACAGCGAGGGAGGCCAGGACAGTGATAAACTAGCGATCCCCGCCCGCATACGCTGGCGTGAAACATGGGCAGGCACACGTGCCGTTTCCAGCAGAGTCCAGACGACGACAGTGACAGTGCCGGCGACAACCACAATTGTCCAACGCTGAGTCGGAGCGCGGATGGTGCGGTGGACCTGGCCAGGGAGGGAAGGGCCCAGGCTTCCAAGGATGTAGGATGAGGAAAGCAATCAGACATGATAATTTGCCGTCACGGCACCGTTCCTGGGACCGGGGCTGGGGCGGGTGTTAGTACAGATGGGGGAGATAGAGAGTCTGCGTCAGGAGGGGGGCGATACTGGACGACGACTGTGCCTATGCAGCAGTCGGGCATGGGGTCGTCTGGGTGGGCGTGGCTGTCGTGAGCATGAGCATGAGCATGAGCATGAGGGTCATCACGGTTCGCGGCGGTTTTCTCAGAACCAAAACTGGGACTCGAAAGCGACGCCGACGCCGATTTTGGAGTCGAGGTGTGAGTCGGTCGGACGTAGTGGGGGTGATGCGGAGAGGGCATCGATACGGTTACTGCGAGCTGGACTTGGCGGAGTGAAGGCGAGGAGGACGTGTAGGGAGCATGGGGGTCGTGTGCGGGGCGCGGGCTGCTGCGCCGGAGTCGCGTGAGGAGACGCCAGACGCGGCCGACGCTTGTGTTGAAGTTGGAGGTTGAAGCGGAAGACGAGGAGGGAGAAGGAGACAGTTGTCCTGACGCGGAGTAGTTGGAGGGACCTGACGGCGAGAGGTACATGGCGGCAAATGGCTGAGGAATGAGTCGTTTCATGAGCATGCATCCATTGGGCGGTGCATCTATGCATCTCACCATCCCCACTGGAACCAGCTTCTCAAGCGGGGGTGGAGAGGGCATAGGCATAGGTCAAGGTGCTGGAGACTTACGAAGACATGTCCCCACCGAGGGCCTTCTCCCGGACCATACCCTCTCATCGCGCCACTCCCAATGCCAGCCTCCCCATACACACCGCCTTCAATGCCTTCGGACCGGGGCAGGATATGGATGTCCATCAGCTTAGGCTTCTCTCCAAGGTCGAATTGGAGCCCGGCCAGACGACCGCCGTTCACACGCTGGACGACGACCCTCGGCCGCATGCGGCGCATGAGAAGAACGCCGATGAACGCGCCGAGGAGGAGCCCCGCGGCGATGCACACGAGGATCAAGGGGGGCCCTCCGGGGGACTGGAAGATGGAACCGAAGGCCGGCGGCGGCTGAGTGGGACCTGGGCGTGTGGACGACGACGCGGTGCTGGACGTGGACATGTCTGGGTTGTTCGGGGTCAGGAGGGCGGGGTTGCGGCGCTCCGATACGGATGGCGAAGACGAGTTTAGCAACACAGTCCAGATAGCGGGTAGGCAGGGACGGGACAGGCCTAGAGGAGGAGGAGCGGAGACGGAGGACGAAGAAGAGGCATGTTATATGAAGAAAAGGGGGCTGGAGGAGGATACGGGATGGAAGAGGGACGATGCGCGTGCGTCTACACAGAATTAGCCACTCAAGTCTCACACGGCGAACTCGGGCTCTGTTCTGTGCTCAGCCCTGCCAGTATTAGTGCGAGTGAGACAGACAGTACTTGCTGAGGTGAGCGAGCGGATGAGACACCTCTGGCTCATTCAGTCAGGGATGGACGCGCAGGCCAATGAGCTCCTCGAGGATGAGAATGGTGGGAATGCACCTTTCTATCAACCCTAGGGCTGTGTTTCCTCCCGAGGTCGGCCTGGAATATGTCTGCTGCGCACGAGTTGTTTAGTCTCATGATGTCGTCGCCATTGAACATCTGTCTGTTAGAGGAGTTTGGGCGGACTCTGTGGTGCGTTGTTAAACACTTGGACAGTGCAGAAGATGAAGCCAGGCGCAAGTAGATGGAGTGTGACTATGGATGCTCAACGTTCACTAGGTTCAGGAACGGCGGACTACAATTGCGGTCGCACTTGCGCAGATTGGAGCACATCCAAGAGTCTTAGCATCCTGCCAACAACATCTTGCAACAGACGTCCATCTCATTTTCGTTGCAACGTGCGCAGGATCTCACAGCGTCGTTGATCATCTTAGAATGGGACCACCCTGAAGGCATCGGCCAGGCTCACCGTGTCTGGGGCGTTGAGACAAGCTGACAGACTCTGGCATAGGAATAATATTTTTCCCAAGCATGCGCAGCTTTGACTTTGACCAATCACATGTACCCATTGCCCTCGCGCAGCTCGTCCTTTGCAACCAGCCTGTGCATCTCGTCGTCGTTATTCTCGGAACGAGATTGTGATCCGGAGTGCGCCTGGCTATCAACCCGTCCCCGACATTAAACGGCGCGCGTCTACCGTATCCCCAACAACCTTATACAGATGTAGCAGTGGCACCAACCTCATCCTTTATGCTTGCTCGAGAAATATTACGCGCGTTTTCTCTCGGTGAAGGGCAAAACATCCCCAACATCATACCATGCGAGAATTGGGGTGGTTTGAGCAAGCGACTGGGGTCATCTGGCAATCCATTTAATCCAGTCTCCCTTCCACCCGCGATCATTCGACATCCTTCTCGCTCTCTCTAGATCTCTTTTAATCCAGCCATCTCACGCTCGGCACGTCTCATGAACGCGGTACGGACACGAGCAGCGCAAGGTGAGAGGCTTTGTTTGATCTAGCGAGGCTGCCGAAGCGGCGGTCACCACAGGAGGAGATACGAACAGACGGAGGGGAAGGACCGGGTTCAAATGCTCTGATTTGCCTCCGAGACCGTGGGCTCTGTGCTGGTCGATCTGTACCTGGTGGAGATATGTTATTGGCCAGAGAGCGCTGCTGTTGCCGTCCGCGGCCCCGGGTCTTCAAACAATCATTCACCCGTTGACATCAGCCTGCGCGGAGGCAGGTGCTGATCCATCTAGGCCCAATGTGTACCGCGCCTGTGGCCATAGCGTCTGCTATAAATCTCGTCCCTGCCCGTCCCCAGATTCTCTCCCCAAACTCGCCCTTCTCCTCGTATCATTCTCCTCATTGTTTCTCTTCTTTTGACCTTGCTCGACGCATAATCTTACGCCCATATAATACCTTTGCACGCTATTGCTCGCTCTCGCGCATCGCCTCACTCACCTAATTCTTTCCTGCATCTCTTCCGTCTCGCAAAATGACTATAGTCCTCACGCCTGTCTGGTCCAACGGTGTCCAAAAGCTCAAAGTAACCTCGCGTCGTGCGTACTGTTCCTTTGCCTTCCTATTCAACCACGCTGTTACTCAACGCCAACTCCACGCCAGCGTCTAACAAGCCTGCTCACGGTCTTCTTCCCCCCGCCCATGATGAATCCATCCACGCCCTCCGCTGCCTCGCGCAGCTTCGCTCCAAAGACCAGAACATCGAAAAGTACATTTACCTCCAGCAACTCAAAGATGCCGATCCCAACATGTTCTACCGTCTCTGCCTCGCGAACATGGCCGTGAGCCTCGCCCAACCCCGAGTCCCGGATTCTTCTGACGTAGCATTTCCTATTATAGGAATTCACCCCTCTCATATATACTCCCACCGTAGGCGACGCCTGCCTCCAGTTCTCCCATATCTTCCGCCGCCCTGAGGGCCTTGTACGTGCCATTATCGTCTTGTTGCTCTCGCAGCCTGATTGGTTTCCAGTTCATCTCCATCAAGGATAAGGGCAACATCGGCAAAATCCTCCGCAATTGGCCCCGTATCAATGAGGCTCGTATCTCCGTCGTTACCGATGGTGAGTTCATACGCCCTTTCCTGGAGTCGACCGTGAGTGAACATGCTGCAGGTTCGCGTATCCTCGGCCTTGGTGACCTTGGCGTGAATGGCATGCCGATCTCGATCGGCAAACTCTCGCTGTATGTCGCCGGTGCTGGGTACGTCCTTCGCTCAATGAGTGCCCATGTCCTGTACACTAATCTCTTGCCAACAGTATCCGCCCAGAGTCAACCGTTCCTATCTGTCTTGACCTTGGCACCGACACTCAGAAATTCCTCGATGACCCCCTCTACCTCGGTCTCCGTCAGAAGCGCGTCCCGATGAAAGTCATGGACGAGTTCATGGAAGAGTTCATGCACGAGATGGCCACTACCTTCCCCAAGCTCCTCATCCAGTTCGAGGACTTCGCGACCGATAAGGCATTCGCCTACCTCGACCGCTTCCGTCATCGCTACCCGCTCTTCAACGATGACATCCAGGGCACTGGTGCCGTCGTCCTCTCCGGTTTCCTGAACGCCGCCAAGCTCTCGTCTGCTGCATCTGGCCGTCCGCTTAAGGACCACCGCATCCTCTTCCTGGGTGCTGGGTCAGCAGGTGTCGGTGTCGGGATGCAACTCTTGAGCTTCTTCAAGCTCCAGGGTCTGTCGGACGAGGAGGCTCGCAGCCGCATCTATCTGATCGACTCACAGGGTCTCATCTACGACAGCCGTGGCCCTATGGCTGAGCACAAGAAGTGTGCGTACTTTCCCAACGTTCTTCCCGCATCCGCTCTAATACGATAGGTGCAGTCTTCTCGCGCAAGGACTATAACGGTCCCCCGATGACCGACCTCACCGAGATCATCAAGTTCGTCCGACCCACCGCTCTTCTAGGTCTGTCGACCACCAAGGCAAGCATTCATCCGTCCAGTCCCCTGTGCCTCATTTAACGCCATGTTCAGGGCGCGTTTAATCAATCCGTCATTGAGACAATGTCGGCGCTCAACCCGCGGCCAATTATCTTCCCCCTCTCCAACCCCGTGCGTCTCTCCGAGTGCGAGTTCCACGAGGCGGTCCAATGGTCGAACGGCACCGTGCTGTTTGCGTCCGGCTCGCCCTTCCCGGAGCAGGAGTATCGCGGCCGTATGCTGTACCCTGGCCAAGGTGCGTGTCACAAATACAAACACCCATCTCCCTCCCCCGCGACCTTACCCGGGCCCCGCTCTGGTCACTCGTAACTGACGATAATTGCGGGGCACGCGCGCACAACCTACAGGCAACAACATGTACATATTCCCCGGGCTCGGACTCGGCGCCATCCTCTCGCGGGCGACCGCAGTGACGGACTCGATGGTCGAGGCGTCCTCCCTCGGGCTCGCGAACGCGCTCACCCCCGAGGAGCGCGCGCTGGACCTGCTCTACCCCCGCATCGAGCGCATCCGCGAGATCTCGGCCGAGATCGCGCTCGCCGTGATTAGGGCGGCGCAGAAGGCCGGGGTGGACCGCTCGGCGGATCTGCGCAAGATGTCGGACGCGGATGTGCTCAAGTTCGTCGGCGAGCGCATGTGGAACCCATGAGAGGGTGCCTGCTGAGGCCTGAGGGCTCACTTCAAGTGTTCCGTCCCTCCACATCCAACGTCCTGCCCGACCTCTCGTGCGTCTCTACTACTTACATACATACACGTGCCCTCCCTTCCTTCCTCCCCCGCTTGCACCTCCTTCGATGCTTTCAACCGTATCGCCGCGGAATTTGCCTAGATGCTGTCCTATGCTGTCCTCTGCTTACACTCACTTATTATTGGTACTGCGGGTGCCGGCGCGTTTAGAAGTTTGAACGTTAAAACGTCGAGTATAATGGATCTTCGTTGTCGAGCTGCACCTGATTCTTTCGCGTTTATGAGTGTGTGGATCTCTTCAATGTGTCGGGCAGTTGGCTCTGTCCCTCGCGCTGCGCGGCGTGCTTCATAGCATTCTTTCATCTGGAGTTTGTTGGGCTGCGTACTCGCTAAAGGGTTGAGGTATGTGATTCATGAAAGGAGGTTCAACACGAGCGTCTGCGTTACTGTCCTGAGTAGTAGTATCCATGAACTATGTACGTCACAACACTGTGCCCAGGCGTTTGAACTCCAATGTCACGACATTGAGACTAGCGGGTACACTAAAGCGCAGCCACAGAAGGCAGGAGAAGGGTAAGCAGAGGCACAGCTCTGCCAATCACGCTGACACCGCTGACACCCTGTCTGGTACAACGGTGATAGCGCAACCATAATGGGCGGTCGCATGACGTCCCCAACGGCTCGGATGAGTAAGCATGCAACTTTGTCGCTCATCCACTCCTTCTCATCCTTGCGCTTTGCAAATGCAGATCTCGTCGTATAAGTAACACAGGCTGTGCGCTGCTGTCATAGTAGTTGTTCACTGCCAACACCCCACACATATCCTATCCATCGTCCAGTTCGGAATGAGCTCAGACAACAACACCTCGCGTGTGACGAACCCCGACCGCCATGGGGACTGGAACAACGCTGACGGGTCGTTCAACCGCCCTCCTTCCTCCTTCAGGGCCACGATAGGGAAGGGTGGCAAACACGAGCCTGAGAAGGGTGAGTCGCTGTGCCAATCTCTGGTGGGCGTGGCCCGATCAGATATACTGAGAACAACTTGATGGTTGGCAGGACGCTACCATCTGTTCGTCGCGTACGTCTGTCGTGAGCAGTACTAGCTTCCAGGAATCTAGATGTGTTGCTGAGCGCGTGGGTTACAGCTTGGGCTACTAGGGCTTTGATTGTCCGCAAGCTCAAGGGACTGGAGGATCTGATCGGTGAGGAGGCTCGGGGCAGCAGCTGCAGACCGACGTACTCTGAGACACTCACATTTCGACATCATGGCTGACAGGCGTCACCGTCCTGACCCCGCATCTGGGGGAGAACGGCTGGCCGTTTGCAAAAGCGGACCCGTTCCCCGGGGCGGAGCGCGATCCGTTCTACGACTCCTCGTATCTCAAGGAGATCTACCTCAAAGCCGAGCCGCGTTACGACGGACGGTGAGTCGCGTCTCGGACGTCGCTCTTCCCGTGCTCATGCAACGTTTTGGGCTGAAGTTTTACAGTGCCTGTCCTGTGGGACAAGAAACTGGAGACGATAGTCAACAACGAGAGCTCGGAGATCATCCGCATCCTCAATAACGCCTTCAACGACCTCATACCCAAAGAGGAGGCCGCGATCGACCTCTACCCAGAACATTTAAGAACGGAGATAGACGGCATCAACAGCTGGGTGTACGACACCGTCAACAGTGCGCAGTCCCGGCACTCATTCTGCTCTCCCTTCGTATGTGACGTACCGATACTTGTCTGGTAGACGGCGTGTACAGGTCTGGCTTTGCGTCTTCGCAGCAGGCGTACGAAGCTGCTGTGATCCCACTCTTTGAGTCGCTCGACCGTCTCGAGAGGACCCTCACGGGGAAAGACTACCTCGTCAGCGACCAGCTCACTGAAGCGGACATACGCCTCTTCGTCACCATCGTGCGTGTTTCCATCTGTCACGCGGCCGAAAATCAGGATCCCTTACTCTGTTCTGCTGTGCGTCGTGCAGATTCGCTTCGACGTAGCATATCACGGGTGCTTCAAGTGCAACATCCGTACCATTCGGGACGGGTATCCAGCCATTGACCTGTGAGTGCCGCTTCCACCCTCCCGCCCACCCGTCTCGCATTGCTCATCTTTGATTGCAGATGGATGCGCAAGCTCTACTGGAGAAACACGGCGTTCTCCGAGACGTGCAACTTCCAACACATCAAGGCCGGGTATTACTGGTCACTCAAGGCAAGCGCAATCAGTTCTGTCTCGCGAGTGCGACCGTTTTCGCTGTTGCTCACGGGCTCCTTCTTGAATTGACAGGTGAATCCCAGTGGGATTGTCCCTATCGGGCCTATTCCCGATATCTGCCCTCTCTGACACTTGATAAGTGTGTTGGCTATTGTGCACCATCGCCGCCACATTAAGCAGTATGCGAACCAAAGTGTATAATAGATAGAACAGTTGACTTGGATGATTGATATATATTTGAACAATCCTATTGTTTACCAGGAAAATGTAATGCAATATCAATTTAGCAGGGTATAGAACAGGGTTTTACCAACTATCTACAGTGTAGCTACCCAGAATTGCCTGCTGGGGTTGTGTGCTAAGTGCTAGTGGTGGTAAGAGGCAAGATGTGACTTGTATTACACCAGCCTGCTGTACCATTTTGATCAATTCGACCAGTCACACATAAAAGCCTATCCAATTGGTTGGATTTTGGGCACTTGTCACATGTCACCGACCTGGTGGAAGCGCCTTGTCTTTGCACCACCACCATGAGCCACTCTCCCATGGTCAGTGGCTCATCCTCAGCTGTCCCATCGGACCCCCTTGCTCGCCTCGAGTCCCTTTTGCTCTCCATCGCGCTCCCGAAGTCCAAAACCACCAAAAATGTTACCATTCCACTGGAGACCCTCCGCAATGCCTGTGATCTCATCACACTCTGCCGCAAACCCGTAGAGAGACCCAATGTCACCCCCAAGTACGAGAAACTATGTAATAAGATTGACTCTCTTGCTGCCCAACTTGCACACATGACCACCAAGGTTGCCTCATATGCAGCTGTTGCCGCCCGTGGCCCCATGAAGTCGGTACAACCAACTGCACCTCCAGGAGGCCCCTCTGATCCTACCCAACCCTGTTTTGACGTCATCTTCTACCAGCTGAACCCCAAACACCCTGCGCTTGCCAAGGACACCCCTGC
>KN050095.1:53829-72161 GCA_000743315.1 Lignosus rhinocerotis TM02 | reverse complement strand
TAGTCGTATGCGTGCAACTAGTTGCCGAAAGCTGTGGAGTTTGAGTATCACGGAAAATATGATTTGGAGCAGTCACGCAAATCCTGTATCAATCTGGTTAGTTCACAATTTGTGCGCTCGCTAATGCAAAAGCGAAGCTCCTCCGTCCGTAGGTGGCAACAAGGGGGCGAAGTGCAAGTTAGTGAGTGCCTGAGATACAGTAGCTAATGCTCTTGTTCCGGACTGGTCCGGTCTGGAAACATATCAATCAAGAACACGGATACCGGGGGGCAGTTGCCGCTGGTTATTCAACATCGCCGCTCTTTCGACCCTGCAGTTTGAAAAATGAAACCAGACATAGTAGCGCGTCTGAGGGCCCGGTTCGTTGAGTCTCTGTGAGTTCCCGATCTACTTGCGAATCCTCATCGATAAGGTGCCTTGTTCGATTGGCTCTGACTAGACCTTTCCATAGCTGTAGTGGGACATCATCATATGGACACTGCCGACTTGAACTCTGGAGCGATAGATCATAGCCTCGAGAACTGTGCCATGAGTAGTACTTGTACGGGAGTTTTCAGTAACTATCTGAGAAATCATATGACATACTTCTAGATACAACCATGAATGCCAGCCATCAGAAAAGGCACATCAATGTCGGAAGATATAGAATGGCCTACGTATCTGTAGTGTATGAGTGTGGACCTCATTGCGCTTCTTGCCGAACGAAGGTGATCAGCCTCATGCGGCGCGACCACTCTACGACTTCCAAGATTGGTCGCACCCGAAGTGCTACTCTCGCTCAACCATCTTCGCAGTCGTCGACGTCTGCAGCCTGACAGGACCCGTCAAAATGGACGCTTGGAAGGACTAACGAGCCTCCGAGATTAGTCACCATGGATCTAGGTTCATCGAAAGCCTCAGATTGAGTGATACATACATGTTCCGCCCTCGTGCGACATTATACAACCTGCAATAAGTACAGCGAGGCATCAGAGGAATGGGCTGGCTCCACTCTGCAAGGTCGGAGGAATCTCGTCCGAGTTGCGGATGGCACTGCGAACCTCTTCCACCCGTTCCTTCACTGCCGCATCCGCGATCTGCTCCATCTTGCGTGAGGGGGGCAGGATGCCGCCGAGTGACTTCTCAAGCTCGGCGATGCGCGCTCGAATGTCGCGCTCATTCGCGTTCAAGCGCTGTCAGTCCCACGTTGATTAGGAGAGCACGGGCCCGTTGAGATGAACGAGCGCACCTCGCGAACAAGCTGAACGATCCTCTCTTGGGCACCAGTTGACCATTCCTGGATGTCTTTTCCTGCCGCGCCGACGGTTGCGTTGTGCGACTCGTCGGATCCGGCATGCGACCCGACGAGCTTGCCCATGTCCAGGAGCATGTTGACCCCAGGATGGACGTTTTCGTTGTAGAGCGTGACGTACATCTACAGGCCGTCCAGAGTGGACGTCAAACGAGAAACGGGGGGCCATACTTACATGACTGATGTTTTCGATTGCACGGCTGACCATAGCAGCAGACAGAGCTTGGTTGTATATAGTCTATGTGGCGCATTATCAGGGACGTGTAGGGCATAATGAGGAATATATCGACGAGCATACCTGACGCGACAACGAACTCAGAGTGATGCCTCCGAGAGACTCTACTTTGCCAGTACCCTCGATCGGAGTTGATGCAGTCTTGACCATGTTCACGAAGTTGTCCACCGTCTCCTTCAGATTCACGGATACACGATTGTGGACGTCATTGAAGAAGTGGACGAGGTTGTTAAGATACACCTTAAGCTGCGATAGGAAGTCGATAGCGCGGAGGAGAATCCTCGTGATCTCTTCCCACTTCAAGTGGTACACCGTAAAATACCTGAGATGAGGGAATGTGACAGTGAACAAAACTCACGTTAAGCTTTGCAATGTCAATCGAGGCAATCTCGCCGGCTATCTTTCCCAGTTGGTCGCCGACTTCGACGAGCTTCTCCGTGGCTGCCTTTGAGCTTTCCTCGCTCACTCTGAGCTGCGCCTGTGTAACAGCGAGACGATACTGGGCATTGCGGATAGCGAGCTCCGGACTGTCCCAGCAGACTTTCCCTATCTCTCGACTAGGTGGGAGGAAAACGTTAGGGTTGATGAGCGATGTCCCAAACTTCACGTCCGCACTAGCGCAGAACTTCATTACGTCGTCTGTCCATGTGGACACGTCTGACGCGAGTTGAGTTGTGACGGCTTTGTCGCCGGGAGGGACAATCTCCTCAAGCTTGCGCGCATACTTGTTCATACATGTTAGCCAGATATGACACTCTACAACGGCGCATACTTGTTCATACATGTCAGCCAGATATGACACTCTCGACACTCTCAATATCTACAACGATCAAGCTCACCTCCACTCCCGATTTGGCAAACACGATGGCAGTCTGGGTCGCAGTGCCCGCATAACGATGCGTGCCCTGGCCCTGGAGGTCATCGGAGAGCTGCTCGAGAGCAACCTTGATTGCTGTACAGCCATGTTCCCCGGGAGATTTGATGACCTCCCAGTTGAGTCCCTCGTCATCACGCGTTTCCACAAGGAGATGGAGAAGATTCGCGAGGCGACGAAAAGTGAACGACTTTTCATATGCGGGATCACGGGGATCGTTTGCAATCTCGGGCTGATCATTCTCAGTCTTGGTAGTAGGAGTGTTCGTCGTAGCTGAAGAAGAATTCGGCGCTGAAGGAGAGCTGATTGTGCCCAACGCGGCGAGTGAGGAGAGTTTGTTGGTAGCTAGGATGCCTTTCGCAATGGAGCTGAACTTGTCTGGAGTCCGTTTGTTCTTTAGATCGTGAAGACCTGCAAAGGTAAAGGTATTGATGACATTCTGGTCGAGGATCAGTATATGTCCATGTACGGTGACGCTCATCAGTGCACGCACCGTGACCGTGTTCACAACCTGTAGACCGGCAATGGCCAAGGCTATAGATGACGAAAGTCAATACATACTGTACGACATCAGGTACGATAGGACGGACCGCCGGGCATAGAATCGTTAACCTTGGTAACCTGCTTTCGGGCGTTCTCGCACTCTTGCTGTGCTTGCTCAGCCATCGCCTTGTAGATCACTTCCTTTCGCTCGGTTGCTTCTTTTTGCTTCTCGAGAAAAACCTTCCGTAGCTCTGCCTCCCGCAACTGTTTCTCACTTTGACCTAGAGCACCAACACATAGGATCAGGGTATTACGCTTGACTGATGGTCGACGTACCCTGAGTGGCTGCGCACGATTCATGGATTTCCATGGCCAGTTCAAGGAGATGTTCAAACGTATTGCTCGTATCCACCGCCTTCTGCCGACACACTTCGATCGTACTGCTAAGCGATTGTATCTTGCCTGGGAGGAAGCGCTGAATTTCTTGCTCGTTCTCTTTGGCTGAGCTATTTGGGTCACCAATAAGGAGCTGCACGATGCCATTGACGAGGGGCTTGACCATGCCACAGCGCTTATTGATTTCATCGAAGTTCACGTAGGACTTGTTGAGCGCAAGACAGCCAGCATCGACGAGCTGGATGATAGTCGCCCGGAAGCTGTCAGGGTACTTGACATGCTTGAAATCTTTTGCCGGTTTGACGAGTACGAAGTCGGTGGTTGTTGCGATCAGCGTGAGTTGACCTATGAATCAGCATGTAAGTTTGTGAAGCACATCCTAGTAATAAACGTGAGAACACACCAAGAATAGATACAGTCATCGGCGCTGGGACAAGCACCTCAGGAGCTGGAAATGCATAGCATGCCCTAACATACACGGTTACCGTTAGAGGTGAGGAACTGCACGACTACAAAGACATACTTCAGCATGAAGTCTCGTACTTCAGCCGCGCCCGTCTGCGTTTGAACAAGACGGGTATCGAATGTCTCTACTTGAGTAGCTGTAGCCATTTGTGAAAGAGAGAGGAAGGGATGGGGTTCAAGCTACTTGTGTGCGGTTTATATACACATCCAAAGCGAATGCCGCTGCAACTGAGCACGTGATGATAATGTGTCCGCACTGTGTGTGGCCGCTGCCGCATCGATGGCCACCTTGAGGTTCGTGGAGAAAGTTGACATGATCGGCATAACTTGCAGGAGGACGACTAAGACTACTCGCTCGAACTCCATCACCTAGATGTTCAGAACCACGACGCTGCATCACCTACCCAATGGCAATCTCCTGTCGCTGCGTGCCCGGTGCCATATCGATGGCCACCTCGCATCCGTAGAGAAGTTCCGATGAACCTGCGGTTCTAGACATCAATGCCGGGAGCCACAACACTGAGACGCCATCACGATTAAACAATGTAGACACATTCAAAAGACTGAGCAGGTCACTTATGCGGCTCACTAATTCGCGGTGATTCTCGACGATTGCAAGGGTACTACTCAACCTGACGTCTTGCAACGCTATAAAAATCTTGAGGGATCTACAGTTATCATCAGCAATATCTAACAGTCGTTCATGGGTTGGAGGCACCCAGCAGAATGCCGTATGTATGCTTGGCACACAAAGGGCGCTCCGTCTACGCTGAGCATCCGAAGCACTCCTCAGGGCTTCTGGCAGGGGACAATCCGCGGCCTTGTGTAGCTGGTCCGGCCCGGGGGTATGTCGGGCCTTTTTGGAGTAACGTAATGGCTGGCAGATAGCAGTGGCTTCGTGCGCTGATCAATGCCAAGAGGTCGCCCTTCAGACAGGTCAGCAGACACAACATATAACCTGACAAGCAACGGGACCAACATGCGGATCAGGCGAGTGTGCATGGAGGGGCCCGAGAGTAAGCTTGTGGATCAAGTAAGTAGTCTCTGCAAATTCTCCAGAACGGTCCCCAGATAATTATTCGGCAAGCAAGTTCTGAGCCAGACCGGTGCCAATTGTACTCTCGAGGAGCACGTTGAGCTAGGACCTTGTTTGCGCTAATGCTGCAATGCATCTAGCCAGACTCAATCGCTAAGCAGTGAATTGTGCGTGGACGATGCGGATTTGGCGACATGGGATTCCGAGTCGGAGCTTCGAATGAAGTCCGCCTGGGCCCGGGCGTCTATGTTCCCATTCCGAGAGACAGCCTCACATCTCCGAGTGGAGACTCGACATAACAGGACATGGCCGAGCCTTCTGACTTCATGTGTACCATGCAATAATCAAATCACAAGGCTTATTCACGTTGAAGTTGCATTGCGTACTAGTCAAGCGTCAGATCGCCGCAAGGTAATTATTGACAATCATGGTACTATCAAGTCCGGGCCGCAGAATACGGAGGAGAGATCCACCAAGCCTCAAAAAATGCAGTACAGATACAACATAGTTTCATCCTACACGAACACTTTCGCTTTTCTCCTGAACACTGGGTTCTCATTCATAGTCGCCTCGAATTGCTTCGTAGTCTCTTTGACCTGCTCCTCCTCAACACGGTGAACGATCTCCTCAATCTTCGACGACTGTGGCAATATGCTCCCAAGTGTCTTCTCCAACTCGTTCAACCGGTTCTGGACGTCTCTTTCATTCGCATGCATCCGCTAGTCAAACCCGTCATCAGCACAGACGATGAGAGGGCCGTGATCAACGAACGACGTACCTCAGATACCAGTTGAACGATCGTATCGCTCGCGTCCTTCGCCCAGTCCTGAATCTCTTGCCCTGCTGCAGCGATGGCGGTATAGTCGTCGGATCCAACCAGCTTACCCATACCGAGGAGCATGTTGACACCGGGGTGCACATTGCCGTCGTACAAAGTCACGTACATCTAGAACGAAGGATCAGCAAATCCACGTTCATCCCATGGGCGGAAGCTTGCACCCACATCGCTGATGTTCTCCACGACCCTGCTGATCTTCGCAGCAGACAGCGCATGATTGTAGATTGCCTGCACTACAACTCAGAAACTGACATAATTAATTGACGTACGAAGATACCTGTCGCGCCCACGCGTCCAAAGAGACGCCGCCGACCGTCTTGACTTCTTTGCCTGGTCCATGCTCAATCGCAGTCGCGTCCCTCACAATTTGGATGAACTGGTCCGCCGCCTCCTTCAGTGTGACAGAGACGAGGTTGTTCACGGCGTCGAAAAAGTGGACGAGGTTGTTGAGGTACCGCTTCAGCTCACACAGGAAATCGATGGCCCGCATAAGGATTCCCATGATCTCCTCCCACTATGTTCGCGTAACAATTCAAGCACTGGAGCGGACTGAGATTTTGGACAAGATTCCTCACATTCTGCTTCTGGACATCGACTTTCGCAATTTGCGCAAGGATGTCTCCCAGATTGCCGCTGACCTCCATGAGCTTCTCCGATGCCGCCCTCGAGCTCTCCCGACTGGCGTTCAGCTGCGCTTGCGTCGCCGCGAGGCGATATTGCGCGTTCCGGACCGCGAGCTCCGCGGAGCTTCCGCTTGGAGAGTAGTTCGGCTCGGGAAGAAACGCGTTCGATCCGATGTGAGAGGTGCCGAGCTTGAGGTCCGCCTCAGCTGCGAAGGCGACGGCCTGCTCGCGCCATGCAGCGACATCGGCTGTGAGCTTGTCCATGTCCGTTTGGATACCTGGAGGCACAATCCTGCCGAGTCTGTGTGCGAACTGCAGTAAGGACATGTCAGTACAACCCGACACATCAAGTGTTTGAGAGCCTGACCCCGATGCCCTTGCTCGCAAGTCCCAAGGCGTGAGTCGTTGCCTTTCCAGCGTGTTTGTGGTTGGGCTTTATACTTTTGTACACTTGCTCAAACCCGACCCTCACAGCGGTGCACCCACCAAACTGGTGAGACTTGATTGCGTTCCAGTCGAGACGACCACCTTCACCAGGTAGCAGTAGCGTGTCGAGCATCTCTGCGTAATTGCGGAGTGTCGATGCCTTCTGATACCCCGGATCGAGGGCATCCGACATGTCCACAGACGGCTCGCGCTGCATCGTAGTGCTGGAACTGCCCCCGCTCGAGGTTGAGGATGGTTTCTTGCCTATGAGACCGAAGGACACCAGACCCAGAGCACTCTACAAGTAGCATGTAAGCGTTCACTGGAGTGGAGCCTATGAACGAGCACATCATACCTTGGTCATGTCGATGATCTCCAATCCAGCGATAGTCCAAACTAAGGTCCAGCCATAGTCTATTAGCAAACCGAAGAACAAGAATGCCATACATACATCCAGGCATGTCGTCTGCAGCTTCGCTGAACATCTTCTGAGCATTGGCAAAGTCTTCACGCGCCTTGTTCGCCGCGTCTAAGCTGATCTGCTTGATTTCCTCGGCGGCATCCTGTTCCTTTGCGAGAAACGCCTTGCGCAGATCAGCTTCTCGCAGCCGCCCTTCGTTCTCCCCTGACATTTTTCCTTACCAGTCAACCAAAGGAGTTTGATCTGACGATGGGCGGAATGTCATACCTTGAGTGGCAGTACACGACTCGTGGATCTCCATAGTCAGCTCCAAGAGCTGATTGAATACACTGTCCGTTTCTTTCGACTTCTCGAGGCACGCTTGGATAGTCCTGCTCAATGCTGAGATCTGATTCGGGAGGTGGCGCTCAATTGCGAGGTCGTTCTGTCGAGGTGTGTTGTCCTCGTGGCCGACCAGTAGCTGGACTATGTTATTGACCCCAGGGCGCACCGCGGCACAGCGCTTGTTAATCTCGTCGAAGTTGGCAAAGGACTGATTCAGTGCGAGACAGCCCGTATTCACAAGCTGAGTGATGGTCGCGCGGAAGCTGTCGGGGTAGCGGACGTGCTTGAAGCCATCCGCCGGCTGCACCAACTTGAAGTCGGTCGCGGTCGCGACCAGCGTGAGCTGACCTGCACAGTTCGGAAAGGATGGGTGAGCACCTGCGAGCTGCGATGGTTCGTGCGATTTCGTACCCAGGATGGATACAGCCATCGGGGCTGGAACAAGGACGTCCGCCGAGGGGAATGCATAGGATGTTCTTGGAACGATATTCAGCAACTTACATGTTCGCTTTGAAGACGGTACTCACTTGAGTGCGAAGTCCTGCACCTCGTCAGCACCTGATTGGGTCTCAGCTACCCGACTCTCAAATTCCTGGGCAGAGGCCATGGTGATGGTGATGATGCACGAGACGGTCTGGAAGAATGCTGGGCAAGATTATGAGGGCATTTGTCGCATGTCGAGAACCGCAGGATAAGACCAGGAATTCTGAACTCACGGAAGGTATGGTTTGCGCTGCTGCAGGTCTGGTAGTAGCAATGGAAGCGAGGAACATTTGCCAGACGTGTCTGTCAGCAGGTAAGGCATTTTCGCCTAGCATGGCTACATGAATGAAGCGGTGGACGTCTTGTGTGATTACAGCGAGTGAGTGGGAGACGTTGCGGGGTCAGAGCGGATTGGGCGATGAGAACCAGATCCCTCAGAAGAGGGTCCCGAGTAGGAGGCAGCGCCCGTGCCGTAGGATCAAGTTCAAATAATGAGACTGTTCGAGACTTCAATTCCCTCATGCGATCGAACCCTGGGACCAGCACCGTGTGTCTAAGGTTCAGTCACCCATAGGCCATACACAAACCGTTGCCGAGGAGAGGTAGCCCAACGACACGAGGTAGACCAGGGAAGGAAGGTACAATGAGGGGAAGTCACAAAGTGGTCCGGTGACGCCGGATGGTAGCGACGCATCGTTGAGAGGGGGTTCCTAGGATAGCGGTGAGGACAGCCACTATGCATAAATCTTTTCTGGGCTGAGGGCGCCGACTATGCCATGAAAGCCGGAGACGACATTGTGGAGGTCATTGTTATGACTGTGATCGAGCTGCTGAACGCGATCTAACTGCAGGTGATCGTTGATGCACATAGATACCTCTACAGTGCAAGAATCTACGAGAGCAAGCGAGAGTTGCTTGCCTCTTTTCCTTCAGCCCTGACATCCGCAGTCGCACACCCGCCATCGCTTGCGTTTAAGTTTAGATGTAAGCCGGATGTGAAGAGCTGGCTCACAACTGTCAACAGAGTCCTCTCCGACACCTCTATCTCTCGCTGCACAGCAGGCCGGTGGATGACGAGCGTGGTGATCACAATCCCAGCATAGCAGAAACCTGGCACGAAAGATCAGCGCGTTACTGTCAGGGAGATGTTCTTCTATGTTTGCCCATTGGAATGTGATAGGGCCCGCTTCACTGAGAAAAAGGTCAGTCTTCACTTTCTCGGCAACCAGCGGTCTGCAGATCACCATTTCGTCGAAAGCTAGTTGTGAACGTTCTGTGCGGCCAAGAAGGTGACCATGTCAGGGTTTCGGGTGCGTGCAAACGGCATGGTGGAAGCGGAGCTGGCCTGAGATTAATGTCAGTCAATGTCAGGATGAAGAACTTCCGCCTCATGCGCAGATCTGCCACCTATATCCGCCTCGTGGACACATTCCTCACACGCGCGGAGTGGTCGCTCGCGATTCGCGCGGACCTTCTGCCAGCGATGTCAAGCGAGTACTTAGTCGATATTCAGCGCTTAGCAGCTCCACAGCCTCCGAACTTGAAACAGTTTGACAGTATACAACTCTACATTTTCGGCACAAAGAAGTTGGGAGATAACTGCTTAGCAGCAGGAGGTGCTCAAGATACTCGTGCGTAGTGAAGTCGGTATCATATGCCAATGCTAAACGAAGCACTCCGAGAGAAGCGCACACAATTGCAATGTATCAGAGGTCAAGAGCAATTTACTCCCGTACCTATACGTTCAACCGAAGGGTGCGAATAGCTGCCACTCGTCTATCAAGGGCAGCAAGAGCAACATCGTTCAGCTCCGCAAGCGGTCCTTCGAACATTGAGTCTGCCCCGAGTGCATGGACGACGCCTCGAATGCCAGTGACGACATTGCGCATTGCAGACATGGTCGAGATGATCTTTGAGCTGCTCAGCGCGGCGTTCACCGTGTGCAGGCAGTCGTTGATGCATTTGGAGAGCTCGGCGAGATCCCCCCGCGCGCTCTCAAGTCGGCCAGCTTCCCCAGACAAGCTGTTCGCCTGTCGCTTGAGCTCAGAAACCCTGGACGACAGACGATTCTTCTCAGCGCGCTCCTCGCCCAAAGTGTTCCGTTGCGACTGTAATTGGTCGCGGGAAGACGATAGCTGGGACTCGATGGTGGATATGGCGTTCATCAAATCCTGGCAGTCGTTGTGCATGGTGGCCATGTTGATTCCCGCAGCGGCGAAACTGATGATTGGGAAGAAAAAAAATGTGGCCATAGTCTTTGAATTTGGGGACGTAAGAAGAGCGTACGTTGGGTAGGCAGACGTAAGGTGCGTACCACGGCGTGGACTATGGTCCCTGTTCGTTCTCGCCTATCCAACTCTTCGCGAGCATTCGCGAGCGCACGCTGTGTAGAGGAAAGATTGGCCTCTTCGTTCTGAATGTCGGATTGTAGGACGTCGATCCTGGCTTCGGTAGCCTGTATGTGCTCGTCCGCGTCGCGAAGTTTCGAGGACGTGTCCCGTATAGATCTACTGATCCGACCGGCCTCTTCGAGGTTTCGTGAATGTCGGTCCCCATTCTCTCTGAACCAGGTTGCCGCGAGTTTGGCCGCGGAATCGAGGTTCTAAGAGGGACGTCAGACCATACATCTTCACAAATCTTCAATGGTGAGTGCACTTACGTCTACGACTGCCTGGCTGGACTTGTGAAACTCGTCGATGGTAGCTTGAGAATAGTTGATGTCGAGGATGTCCGTAATAAGGGGCACATCAGATTGAAGTAAAAGGACAATGTCGTTTATCGCCTCGACAGAGCGTCGAACGTTGGCGACGATGGATGGCTTGTAATCTGACATGGTACTTCGAGGTTTGAAATGGAATCACAAGATAAGGACGCGCCGGCATGCAGTGGCAGGCGTGAATATTCATGTAAATACCTTTGCCATGCCACCTGCCCCTAGATGCGCACATTGTCAGAACCCTAAGATAGCCAACGCGATATGGAAGAAGAAGTCAAGTCTTGAGACGCGCAACTGTCAACCGCCCACACAACGCGCGAGATGCGTGGAGGCTCCGCTTACCCTTCACGCGATATTCGGTTGTTGTCTTGCACATTTCGCTTCAAAGAAGCTCAGGGTCAGCGAACCATACTGGTAGCACTTCACCGAATTCTCGAATGCAGGGTGGTTCCTAGAGCTGTGCAAACGTCATGCTAGCTCTCGCCTTGAGGTGATTTGATAAACTTCGGGCACCATTTGATTGCAATGCTGTGGAGGAAGATTCTTGAGCTTGTTGTGCAAGATCGTTGAGCAAGACAGCTGTGAGAAGCAGAACGAAGACCAACTTGACGCGGACGGCTGGAGAGCCTCAAACGTTGACCAGCGAACGATTGCGATAGAGACGCACAATCTGCCATGGGTTCCAAGTCCCAGACAACATGGATTGAAACAGCTTCTGAGGATCGCGGCCGCAGTAACCCTGCTGCAAGCAGCACGGTTGTACATGATTGTGAATCAGAAGATGATATGCAAGAGCCACCAAGGGAACTCCAACTGATGCTACTAACCGGAAGGAACAGAGAAGGTGTAAGGGAATCGAAGTACATGTCACACTGTAAGCTGAAGACGCCTTATGGCCACAACGCGCTTGTCAAGGGATTCAAGAGCAGAGTCGTTCAACTGCGCGAGAGGTCCCTCGAACATGGTATTGGCACCGAGAGCCCCAACCACGCCTTGGATCCCATTGACGACATTGCGCATCGAGCACATTGTCGAAATGGTCTTCGAGCTGCTCAGCGCGGCGTTGACGGTATGCAAGCAGTCGTTGATGCGCGTGGACAGCTCCGCGAGTTCGGCGCGCGCGCCCTGCAGTCGCTGAGCCTCCGCGGACAGGTCATCCGCCTGCTGCCTCAGCTCGGAGACCCGCGATGAGAGACGCGCGCTTTCAGCGCGCTCGTTTGCGAGCTGGGCGTGCTGAGAGTCCAGCTGGGCGCGCGAGGCGGCAAGCTGGGACTCGACTGTGTGGACGGTGTGCTGACGGTTGTCCACCGCTTGTTCTAGCGCTGCGATGTCGACCGCGGCGAGCGCAAACGACAGAACGGGAGCAAAGAAGAGTGAGGCGACGGCCTAAGTAGTGGAGAAGTGGGGAGGTCATTTAGTCTGGTCATGTTTTCGGCGGCGTCGCGGAGTACGTACCCCGATGCGCACTGCATCGCGCGTCTTCTTCTCTCTTCTCAACTTGGCTCGGGCGTTCGAGAGGTCGTTGTGCGCAGTGGACAGATTTGCTTGGCCATTGTTGATGTCAGTTTGAAGGACGTTGATGCGCTCTTGGGTGGCCTTGGTGTGCTCGTCGGTCTCGCGGAGGCTCGAAGATGTCTCTCTGATGGACGTATCAACTCGCCCTGTTTCCTCGAGGTTCTGAGATAGCTGGTCGCCGGTCTCCTTGAGCCAAGTGGAGGTCGTCTCAGAGGCTGCACGCAGGTTCTAGGGGAGGGATGATGAGCATGTGAACATGTGGTGGCACAAAGATCAGTCTTACATCAACGACCATCTGGCTGGACTGGAGGAACTCATCTACAGTGGATTGGGGAAAGCTGACGTCGAGGATATCGGAAGACAGTGGTCTGCCCTTCTGTAGAGAGAGGACAATGTCGTTGACAGCGCCAACGGAGCATTGAACGTTGTGAACAATCAGTGGCTTGTATTGCTCCATGATGCGAGTGTTTCTGTGGGAAGTCATCGAGGGTACTGCCAGCCTCTGCCATTATATCAAGCTGTCCCTGGAATTGCGCATGCACAACGTGTGCGTGAAGCGTGCAGGGCTGCTGGAACGGAGAAGGTTAGGGTCCAAATTCAGACTAGGACGACCTTCGTGGCCCAGATGTTGGAAGAATGAAATGAGAAGGACGGCCGTCAGTGCTGTGTGTACGCGAAGACAGCATGACCGGTCGGCGAAGCCAATTTCCGGGTCCAACCTTGGTGTGCGCATTGGTCCTGCATCGGATTGCGGTATAGACTTACAGGATGAGGATGATGCGTGAGGATCGTCAAGGCGAAAGTCAACAACCCCATTTCCTTGTCACAGATGCTCCGTCTACAGGTGGAGAGCTTGAGTGTTCCGATTCATGTTGATAGTTGTGATATCTGTGTCAATCTGGCAATTCGGTTCCTTTACTCAGAAAATGGAGTAATATCAAGACAGTAATGTCTCAGGACATCTAGAATCTTGACCCTCAACCGGAAGCCAACATGGACTTGTGAAGCGTCATACACAGCAAAGTCCACAACACACTGCAGAAGCATGGGCATGAAGTCAGCCATCCGCCCACGCCCGTGTAATAACATGTAAGTCGCACCTCGTTGTAATGCACGTACACATTCGAATCAACAGCATATTACCTGGACCGTTTAGCGTCAGTCTTTTTGTCCCCCTGTTCGCTGAATCGCTGATGTGCTTTACTTGCTGCAGACCTTGTTAAAAATTGTAGTCAGGGTTGCAATTTTCACGACATTGCTGGAGAGAATGGCTGAATCGCAAAATCGCAGAGGAGACCAAGCCTTTATTGTCATCGAAGCTGTCGAACATGTGAAGAATAACTGATCTGCGTCGGATGATCCTTCTGTGACCGGACACAAGGAAAGGACTGAGCCATTTCTGAGTTCCCTGATGAGCTGCCTAGGACAGGTTCAGTTGCACCAGACTTGGAAGTACTACAGCTGCGTTGATTGAAACGAAGTATTAAGGTTGTCAACACAATCTGACCAGGACTCTAGTCCTATTGCCAGTGGAGCGAGAGCGCGCTCGGCGAGTGCCTGTATGGAGCCTAGATTGGAGGACATAGTTGATGATACGAGTGCTAAGCGCAAAGACGCACATGTACCCTCAAAGCAACGCAAAAGTGAATGTGCAAAACAGAAGGGGCGCAACAGCGAGGAGGCATAAAGAAGCTTAAGTGACTCGAAGCAAAGTCCGAGCTCAGGACGCATGGGAGCGCTAAGCCTCGGCTAAGGTATAATAAGCGCTCTTGGGAAGGGCACTGTCACGTCCTGAGTCGGGGTGTGCGAGACAGAAGACACGCATATCGGGATGTATATAAGGAAAATCGAGTGATAAAACTACATAGAGACAGTCCAAGGTGGTATTGTACGTTCAGACGGGGTGCACCATTCAACGGGACCTAGACCTCAGGCTGAGTAAAGGCCCGCACAAGCTTTTAAGAAGAACAAGGACACGTTGTCTCAATCTGATACTGACTTGCATGAGTTTGCGATGTTGATGCTGAGTCACACATGTGGTGATACTCCTGCTTGAGTGACTTGTCGAGTCGACTAGTACTCCCTATCAAGTGAGTATTTGGTGCGGCGTTTCCTCCGTCTTCATCCACGCCGGAGTATCTTCGCTGGCAAGTAAGTAGTTCTGATAGCACCCTTTCGGGTCCGTAATCTATCTGCGCTTTCGCTCTTCAGCGCCGCGGGCCATGTCTACTAGTAGGTCCATCTACGTGTTTTGCGTAGGCGTCGCTTGCCCGTTCTATCTCTTCCTTGTAATGGTGCCGCGCCATCAGGGCCATCTTCCATCGCAACAGGCCATGATCAATGGTCCTAGAGAACAAGCCAGGCAAGCCATCACCAGTGACCAACCTTGATATTGAAGTCAAACTGCACAAGAACGACGCGTCGCGTGAAGGCCCAGAGGACACAGAGCCGAACTAGCAAGCATCGGTCGAAGGATAGAATGGGTATCCCCTGTTTAAGACATTGGTACCATATACATGGCAGCTGGAAGACCCGGGAAACGCGAAGGCCCTACTCACTATAACTCCGATTCCCAATCAGAGTAACGGCGGCATGCAGCTCGCACCACCGTATACACTCCATAACAAGGGGTATGCGACGCTCAACGCACTGAGTGTACATGGCCAACAGGCGCGAAGTATCGCGGCCAATCTTCAAGCCCTCCTCGACGATCAACAGCGCTTTGCGGGACTTGGTGTCGTACCTGGGCCAAGAGATCGTCCTCTTCGACTTCCCCCCGTTCGGGTCGCGCGTTGCTGCAAATTGGATGACGTAGTCCGCGAGCTCGTTTCCGGTTAGTGCTTGCGCCATATCGGTTCCGTGGGGCTAAGAAGAAGACGGGAGGCTGTGAGCATACTTGATCACAGGGTGAAGTACCGGCAGGTTGGACTTACATAGCCAATACCACCAACGCGTCCCCGTTCGCTGACTATATCGCGCCAGAAATCAGTGCTAAAGTCACGAGTGGCATCGTTCGCTAACAGGTTTGACGCACTATAAGACCAAGTGGCTTGCTTGGAGGACCGGTTGTTGAGGAAGTACCGCCTCGGCGCCTGGAAGACGAAGTCGCCCTGAAACGCCGCCATCCGCTTGTACATCGGCGTGAGCTGGTACGCGTCCCCAGTCCCAAACGGGGACCCCTTGCCTGGGGTCGTTCGGATAGAGGTCGAAGACCGGGGAGATCAGCGCGCTCGGTGCGGTCGCAAAAAAGTACTCTTTGATATACCCGCGAAATTCATCCTCGGTGCTGCACGAGCATCAAGTACCAAGGTCGTCCATAAAGTCAACGGTCTGAGACATACGTTATGTTGAACGCGCTCAAGGCGAATGCGGTGCCCTCGTCCAGTGTATCACCTATGCCGTCCATCAGTGGAAGCTCTTGTGCGCCGTCACATGGATATCTACCGGATATGAACGGGATCTTCGCTACACTCCCGGCCCCGACCAAACGCTGTGGGGGTGCTTTCAAGAATACTCCATCGGCGTGAGGAGCCCATATAGACGCAAGGCCCTGTGCCAAATCCGTCAGCTTCGCGCCTTTGTGGCCACAAGCAGACAACGCACGGCGTAATCGAAGAGATTGGGAAGGGCTTTTCCAGCCTGGAGGAGCGTCTCTGCAGGAACGTGGCGAAGGCAATCGAGTGTATCTTTGGCCATCGCGCACCCAGCGAGTTCCACAACCTGGTCGTAGTACGGCTGCAAGGCAGTGACGTCCCCGGTCGGCACTGGCGAGCCCGCATTCATGACTGCCCCAGTGAGGAGGCCCTCGGTGTTCCCAATATGGGTGAGCATTTGAAGCGAGGACGATATGGCACCAGCGCTGATACCCCAACTGATGATTTCATGTGAGTGTCGTGGTGACAGTAGAACTGGAGGACGATCGTACAGTGTCACCCGGCTTGGATCACCGCCAAACGCGGCGATGTGCTTCTATATCCAGCGCAGAGCCTCGCGCTCTGGAATGTGCAGTGCATTAGAGCGCAGACAAGGCAAGGTATACGGTCACGATGTATTTACGATCTTGCAGCGCAAGGTTTCCCACGTCTCCTTGCCTCCAAGCTGTGCAAAGACTGCAATTAACATGAGCGTATACTCACGGCACAATGTACGCAGTACCTACCATTGAGACGATAGTTCATGGCCGCAAAGATGACAGGCTGCTTCAACTCGATCGATCTCCGGATCACAGCATCACCCGCCATCCTGATCCAATGTCTTTGAGCGAGCGTAACTTCATATTGGCGGGGACTTACTGGTATGACCAGCCTGTCACAAAACCCCCTGTGCAAGCATATGTATGGACCCTCGCGTAGAATCCGTCCTGAGGAGCCATAAGATGCGCTTACCTCCATAGATTGCCTGTGACCACACCGTCAACAAGGCGCAATCGCTACGCTCCTGCTTCACTCAGAGCAATAACCGTTGCCTGTGACCACACCGTCAATAAGGCGCAACCGCTACGCTCCTGCTGCACTCACAGCAATAACCGGCAACTTGTCGCCTGGTCTCGTTACTTGGGGGATCTGCACATTGATGGTTAAACCTGCGATGATATCATGCATTGATTGAGCGCGCGCTATCGTATGAGATAAAGGGTCGGCAAGTCCTCACTCTGAGGCGGGTCGACGGGTCCTGGGGGGCTGGCAATCGACCCAGCGTAGCCCAGCATCTCTTGGAGCAGGGCCGGAGGCAGATCGGGACGAACGGGCGGGGCGAGCTGCACGCATTTCACCCCTGGGAGCGTCGCATTTATCGTCCCGGTGTACGAGGAGACGGGCTTGGGGAGGCGGAGTCGGAGATGGCCCAGTCTGCCGATCCTTATGCATTAGTAGACATATCACAAGTCACAGGGAGAGCGGTGGACGCACGGAGGCTGGGCATAAGGTAGACATATCACAAGTCACAGTGAGAGCGGTGGACGCACTGAGGCTGGGCATAAAGTATGCTGAAGAAGGTCGTCACCGAGTTGTTCGTGAAACCCACCACAGTCGCTTTCTCGAGCGTTACGGTCGGGGGATCTGAACTGAGCTGTAGTGCGGACACAAGCGCGATGTGGAGGAATAACGGAAGGGCGGAGAACATCCTGACCAAACTCGAAGACTCGGACCTCATAGCAGGCGACCACAAGCCTATACTAGGCTATGGTGAGAGTACTACATTTGTACTCTCCTGCAAGGAAGAGCACCCCGCAATATGCATCTGGAAATGCAGGAAACGTCTGCGTACCGATCTCATGCGCACTCTACGGCACAGGGAAGGAGAGTATAACTAACCTTAGTCTCAAGCGGCCACCGTACCTATTGATGCGCGTGAACACTACCCACATGTCGGAGGTCCGAGAGAGAGGCCGACTCAGAAAACCGAAGATCGACATCACATGACTGGCTCCGACGTGATGTTCGGCATGGTTAAAAGAGGTGCGAACTGGTGACAGGAGAACATGGACCTGGGAGGAGGCCCGCCACGGTTATACACTTACAGCATGTACCTTCTTGCTGACTGCGACCATGTACGTAGACAGGCGCCTGATGGTGACCGAGTAACTCATCCCTGTTAGAGGTTCGATCATCAGCTACTGAGTTATTGCTCACTCCGTGTTTTTGATCACACATTGTCCATTGTGACTTGTCCAACGTAATGTAACATCTGATCTCTTGACACAACTGTGTGCCTTGAGCTGTGCTGCTACAAAGAGCCTGCAAGGGGGCACAACTGGTCACAAAGCTCGAACTTTGCTCACCACATTTAACGCAGCAAGACGGGCAGAACTTGAAGGAGACCAGGCTTGTGAACTGGGCCGTAAATCAGGCCACCGTGTGCAAATACCTTGGTAAACGACATTTCGTTCAGCTTTCGAGATTTCACCTGCAATGATCGCGAGTGAGCGAACGCTTGGTCAATCGAGTCCATATGTGTGCAAAGGGGCCATCAGAGAGGATTGAGAGGGGAGCGATAGTAGCGCTCTGGCTGTCCCTAGTGTTGAAAATAGGGTTGTACACCTGTGAACCCAACCGCATAATACAGTGACTAAGTTACCAAAGAGATCTAAGAGTACAAAATCTGAGATGCCCGTCCTTCTCCGCACACGTTGCATTCGCCCCACCTTTACGCCAGAGTCGGGTGCGAACACTCCCGCTCCTCCCTCCAGCGCACGAGCTGCTCGACGC